>JANHFX010010316.1:32218-46825 GCA_027560015.1 Chloroceryle amazona | reverse complement strand
TTACAAAGAGAACAGTTTTTCAGGACTTTTCCTGCTGTTTTATTTTAGCAATACCTAGGAATGTGAACTATGATTTTTTTGCCTTTTGTTGACTGACTTGTCCACCTCTGAAGACATTGACTAACATATTCTAAAGTATGACTACTTTAATTTTGAATAACTCCAATAACAAACATTTTTAAGGGACTTGAAGAAAAAAAAAAAGAGCTCTCAGCACACAGATAAAACCCCTTTCCCTTCTGGATTCAAGTTACTATGTAATGAACTTACACAGTAGGTTTTTACCTGCAAGCATAAAAATGCAAAAGGGGAAAATAAAAGGTAGATGTACTTGAGATGAGACTTTTTTTTTATAACCATGAGTAAATTTTGCAGCTTTTCTGCACAAGGAAATGCATAGACTGTTGGTCTATGAAGAAACTTAGAGTATGCACCACTGCTTTAGAAGTTGGGCTTGGAGCCGTGCTGAGTCAGGAACACGTTGAAAGAAACACCCAGTTTTATGTAAGTCATAAACTGTTTCCTCAGGTGGAACATTATATGATTAGAGAAAAAAGAACACCTAGCCATTAAATGCATAGTGAAGGTATTAAGGTACTTAATTATACTGGTCACAGAACATCATTCCATAACTTGGATAATTCAAATCAAAGACAAACATGCCAGCCTCAACAGATTGTACATGTCACTACAGTCTTTCCAATTTTCAGTACATGAATTATTTTTTATGCTGACTACTTATTGAATAAGGCCAGCAGAAAACATATTTAAGTATTTTCTTTAAAATTCTAATATGTAAAAATGCTTATTAACCAAACAAGTTAGCTCACAACACAGGCTAAGCCATTATAATTACAGAATGTTATCAGCTATACATTGTAAGAAACAGGCACCAGCTGTTAATTTTCAAATTTCTTCTAAAAATTTGAGGAATATCAAACTCCTTACTAAGAACAACGCTTGGATGAGTACAAATGGATTCAGTGAGTATAGAGCTAATTGCTTGGACAAAAACAAACAAACAAAAAAAGAAAGATAATTCAATGACAGCAACTCAGAAAAACATGGAGCATGTAATGCTGTCACATCCATTTTTTGTCATCCTATTCTACCATTAATTTTCACTCAACATTTTACATTACATCCTATCTGGGCACCTACCACACAGAGGGGATTTAACCTAAACCACCCTAATTATTCAACACACCTTGAAAAATATTCCGCAGAGAAATAGCAGCAAATCCTAAAACAGATTCTCTTTTCCCTAAAAGCAGTCTTTTAAAGTCTTCCTACAGTTTATGTCATCACCAATACTCCTCCATCCACTAGACAGGTCTGTGATATTTGCCTTCATTCTTCCTGAGCTGACACAGTGATTTTTCTCCCTCTATACACTAGATGAAAGAATTTACTTCGTACTGTGTCACATTGTACTGTCTTGGCTTATTCAGTTAACCTTCAGTATCCTTGTTCACATTTAAGCCTCCCATGTTTTGAGCAAAATGAATTCTTAATACTTCAAACTGAGTGTCCCTGAGAATTTCCTTTAGAGGTCAGCAGCTGAATTTGTGTGGAAGAACAGTATGTGAGTAGGTTGCAGCCATACTGCTTTTTTAGGGAAGTATTTTAATGACAGTAAGAATACAGAGCCTTTTGACCAGTGTCTCGGGCTCCTTTTAAGTCATTTGCTAACGTAACTATCAATCTAAATACAATGTAAAAAATATCCTTAACCTACAATACTCTGTCAGGGTGTCCAGAGTGGATTTTCTCCTGACAAAGAAGAAAAACTGACAAAAGTAAAAAGTTGTTTCACTTTCTGGAAGAAAAATAATCAGAAGGAAGTTGATGGAGAAATCTAAGAAAGTCAAGTGTTGAGAATGAGATGGTATATTCAATATAAAGAAGAAAATGATTTTACAATCATTTGCTGATTAAAACAGCTAAGGAAAGCATGGCAATCAGTTCTGCAGAACTGCTACAAATTCCTATTTATAAAAACTACCACTTCTATTTAAAGAGGTCTTACAGGTACAACATGGAAGTCACAGACTACTAGACTACTGTAGAAACACTGTCTCAGTAACACTGAGACATTTTACATGAGAATTCCAGTTAAATAGTTGCACATTTAAGGGCAGGCTGAATTTTTATCACGCATTTCTTTACACATCTCCAGAAAATTTCCATCATGAAACAACTGGTTTCTAGAGCCAGTCATTTGTTTGTGACATGACGAAGCAGCCCAATTATATCCATTATTCACTTCCTTTTCTTTGAGTGTATCATTTCATTCTAAGTAAAAACATAATGGCTATTACGAGATTCATCTCGCTCAGAAACTCCTTTTCAACATTAGCCAAAATTCTGCTCTGCATCCACTGTGGTGCAAGAACTCTGAAGCGATTGTCTTTCAAGGTTTTAATATTAGTGTCTGCACTAATAAAAGGCTATTAGATCTCATCTTTTGAAGGGCTCAACTCACCTCTGCAAAAAGAGTATCAATGAGATTTGTAGGCATTAAGCATCTCAAAGGCAAGCCCTTTAGTTTGACGTGCTCTTTAGACAGTACTCATAGTGACTAGACATGGAGTATTCTACATCCTTTTGGAGAGTCAGATGAAAAACATCCAGATTGTCAAACTCATACTGACGGTGGTGTGTTTTGTGAGAGCAGCAGTTCACCAAAACTGAATAGTGGATCCTCAAATGGGTCTCAAGAGTATTCATGTCTTACTCTTCTGTGTTGTCTCTCTGCTATACTTTATTATATTTCTTTAACTGCAAAACAAAGCTTTCAACAACTATGTCACTTCAAGTTACATCCCTGAATCTCCAGATGTGGCTTTACTAGTAAGTGCTTCTAAGCCAAAACGCCACTGGCCTGCATTGTAGAGAAATACTTGAGAACTGTCCACCCCCAGCTATTAAAATAGGAACGTTAGTCTTACTTCATTAATTTTTGTTTTTTGGCAGAGTCTTTGAAGCTTCTGAATTCCTCTCCTTCTTTAATCTCAAAAAACTGAGGTTTCAGTAATGTTTGCTGATCCTCCTTGAACCTTTCCTGCCGCTTTACTTTTTCCTCTTGGCGTAGGAGCTTGCGCTGTTTCCTGACCTCTTCAACCCAGCCTTTTTCATCATCTGAACTCTCAGAACTTTCTGCATCACTTGCTTTTCCTTCTTGTTCCTCCTCCTCTTCCTGCAGACAAAAATAGCATAAAGTAAGAGATCATCGACTAGTTTTCTTTTCAAACCATTCCTGCAATTAGAATACATGACAGCTTTTACATAGATACAGTTGAAGAGAACCAAAATTTGAACAACAGCAGTAACAGCAAATGAAGCAGAAGATACATTATAAAATTCTTTCCACCTACGTATTCTATATATTTCAAAGCTATAGTCATGTAGACACAATATTGTTCACATCTGAAAAAATAGGATAATGTTATAAATTACACTTAATTACTGCAGGTGATCAGCCATGCCTGCACTGCTTCCATCTTTCCTTCTTTCTAGGCCAAAAAATGCAAATGCTTGAAGGAAAGAAAAGGAAAAAGAAGAGATGGATTTTTCTTAATCCAAATGGAAAATATTTTACCTCTCCTTGTGCTTCCAGTTCCTCTAAGATCTTCAGTTTCCTCTTTCTTTTCTCACTTATTTTAGAAACAAGTGGGTTAAGTAGCCTAAATTCTTCACTCTGCTCATCCACTTGGAAATCGGGATTCTCAAACATGACCTTAAAACGATCATCTTTGAGAAGGCTAGGAAGATTCTGGAAAAGAAGCCAAGTATGAGTGAATTATAAAATTCTGAAACAGACACTGGTAAAGTAAGTAACACCATTTTAATTAAACAAAACTCAAAACCAGTATGTGAACTGCCAGTTGCTTTATCCTTCCAGGTCATATGAAAATCAAGATTTATGCTTATATTTTATTACTTTCACAAAGATCAAATAAACATCATCCTAAGCTACCTCTAAACAAGACATGCTTTTCTAATGTACACTATAGACAGCTAAAGTACACAATTACTGAAATGTCTGAGTTACTGTTTTTCATACATTCAGCCAGCTAGTCTGGAGAGATGTTGGTATCTATTGACTAATCAGCAGTACCACCAAGGCAAATACCCTGCCTGACGAGGACGGTTTTACAGCATGTAAAACAAATGAACAAGGCAAACATGTTTTTATGCATTGCTACTACTTTTTTTACTGCAAATATGTTAACAGTAAATGTTTCTATATATCTTACAACACTTTATTCATGGCCCTCGCATACAGCATGGAAAAGGCTGTTTCATTCAAGTTGAAATAAAATGAACTCAGGGTAAATTATACTACTGTTGAATTAGGAACAGTTCCAGCTACAATTTCAGCTTACATGAATATGCTTTCATAATTTTAAAATCATTGAATATACAGCTTTTTATTACCAAAAATCTGATCTTTCAACACTGCCAAACTTATACCAGTACATTTATCCCACCCCAGCATTAAATTTTCATTGTTACCTAAGAAGTGGGGAAAAAAATACAGAAACTCCAACAGCTATAAATTTCAAACACAGAAAGCATTGCAAACGTGTGACTTGCAATCATGCTGCCAAAAATTAAATCCTGAAGTCTGAAAAAAAAAATTCTTTTTATAAGACTCTAATAATGCCATTTCAGGAAAATAACCAAAACATTAATTTCTATGTATACCCTTTTTAGCCTGCTTAATAATACAATCTCTGTGTACTCCTAGACAAATCAGCCCCCATTTATTGAGCTCATATTTCCATCATAACATTGGCTTAGACAGTCTGCATTTAAGGTTTTACCACCACTTATTTTTTCACTGATTCATGCTTGGTAGTAACTGCAATGCCCAGGATTTCATTAGATGCCACATAAAGCTAACGCCTGCCTTTCACGAAGGCTATGAAAATGCTGTAAGAATGAGCACCTGTTAAGTGCTACATACAGAAAGCCCTGACTACCCTCCTAAATATTAAACATTAACTCACATTTTCCTTTGGACTTCACTTAGGACAAAATGGATTATTTTAAACATCGGGAAGAAGCCCTGTTGTGCAAGACCAAGCCATTTTGGCTATTTTATTAAATGTAGTTAACCATGTACACAAAGAAAGGCAATTGCACCTTCAGTTTTACAGATAAAAATCTATCTTGTCATGGTCACCACCAGAATTCCAACAAATGCAAACAACAGGTCTTTTTCAAACAACTTTGGTATTGACTCTGCACTGAGCTAGCTTCTGGAATCCTATGAAGCCTGTATCTTCTCAGAGAGTATTCAATTATTTTAAGCTTTAAATTATTACATGGCCTTTTCAGTGCTGCAGCTACAATGAAGTACACCTTAAAGCCACCTACTAGAATAAGCTATTTATGAGAAACAGAAATAATGAAATTTTGAATCTGGCCAGATAACAAAAAAAAACCCCTACCAACCAAGCAAACCAATCCAAATACAAACTACAACAAAACCCACACCACCACCACCACCAAAAAATCAATACTGTGAGCATTACTATTTCTGTGCTCCCGGTTAGAGAAGTGACCAAAACAAAGCTCACCTTCTGTTTCCTTTTTCGAGTAACATGCTGCTCTTCACTTTCTTCTTCAATCAGCTTGAGCGCAAGCTCTTTATTGACTTTTGGAAGTTTCTAAAGAGAGGAAAGCAATTAATCAGTAAATTACTCTTTTTACAAATGCAAAAACCTACATGCTTTAGTTTCACAAATGTGGTTAGAGAGAATTCTTACTCATTCTAACTCTTGCTGAAAAGCTTCTTGACCAGTTCCAAATATTTCTAGGTACTAGTAAAGCAATAGCACTTGAAGAAAATTTAAGCAGAGCTGTATAATTTTTTTATCTTGTAATGCATCAACTTTAATACTTTAAAAGCAATTTATCTCCCTGTACGTTGACCTAATTCAATCCAGAAAGCTACTAATAGAAACTGCAAGTTCTACCAGTGGCTTATCCACCCAAGTGGCAAATATGAGGAGAGCTTCCCTTACACAGTTTGGTATCGGACTTTCTCACTTATGGGAATCACACACATGGGAATTTTACTGTTCCATTCAAAAAGTTCTATAAATTACTAGGGTCTCCGATGATTAATATAATCAAATCCTAAGTCATTACATCTCTGAGATACACTTAAGAATCTATTACTTTTTATAAACAGTTTTCCCAGAAGTATTCTCATAGTTTACAGGATATACCTTTAGCTGAACTCTCTGTGCACGTGTTTCTTCTATCTTCTGCCTTATTTTCTCTCTTCTGTATTCTTCATAGGCAAAGGGATTGGCCATCATTTTTGCCTTTGAACAAGAAGTAAAACAAAAATACCATTAATACAGGACACAGTCTGTTATTTTTAGAGAGAGAAACCAAGAACAACCGCAAACCAAAAACCACAAAACAACACCCCCCCCCCATGCCTGACAAAAACCCAACAAACACTTTACTGGTAAGAGTAAAAACTGGGATCCATCTTATTTACCTTATGATAAAGTCTAATGTCCATGAAAAAGCCATGCATATATGCTCTGAGCAATGATGAGCCAATGAGATGAGCAAGGCCTGGGAAAAAGAAATTACAGAGGATTTCAAAGAGCTTTCATATATAAAGAGGTCCTGCTCCAAGCTAGCCCCTTCACTTACCCGATTCAAGACAAACAAGCACCGCCAATGCAACGAATCTATCTAACAGTCACATCCATTACATCAAGAATAAGTAAAACCACAAAAAAAAGCTGTTTGGCCAGCAAGAAATTTGAGCTCTTCAGAGCAAAATCGATTTTTCTTGTCTTAATACATGTTACTGTGCACTTTTAAAAAAAAGCCCAAATGCACTACACTCTGTAAAAGTTTACAAGAAAAAATTGAGAGGATTTTTTTTTTTTTTGAAAGTCTAGAGATGTTTGACAATCACTTGTTTAGTGTGGTATAGAGATGTTTTTAATTAAAGAGTTTTGCCTTGGGTCACTATCTTTGAAGAATCAATATGTTGAAAAAAATACCGTACCACATCATGTCATAAAACTGTCACCCTAGGCCCTAACCTAAGAATGAAAATACTTCATTCCACGTATCTTCACAAATTTCTAAGACTGAGAAGAGGAAAAGCTTTTTATATCAAAATATCCTCTATAGACCCCAAATCTTTAGAAATTAAGAATTAACAAACTTCTTCTAGAACTACATGACCAAAAAAAGAAAAAGTGAGAAATTGCTGTACATCTCAGAAAGCAAAGTTGTCTCAAAATTTTGTAACTGTTTCCAAGAAACAATCTTCCTGTGTGTTTCAAAATTAAGAGTACTCCAACTAATGTCTAGTAATACAAACAAACCCTGGCTATGAAATAAAAAGTATCCTTAAGCTGGTTCTTCATTTGAAAGCTTGCATTTATGGGGAAATTAATTTGACTAAGCTATATTGAATTTAAAGCAGAAGTAGTATTCCCAGTCAAGTCTGTGTGTAGATACTAGTGCATTGCCTTATTCCCTTATGACTGGGATAGGGGTCTGCAGGCTAAATTCAGCCCATCTACTCTAGAACTCTAACACTGAAGATGCAGGTGCTTTGGATGACCTACTCCCTCTAGGGCCCCCTACCAGGCCAAACTCAACTCCCATATTCAGAAGTAAATTAATTAAACTGGAGCAAAACACTGCAGTCAAAGCCCGTAACGAACAGAAAAAGGACTGTCTTAGGAGTAGCCTTCAGCAGATTTTTCTGCAAGCTCCAATATACTATCTGAACAATTCAAAAGTATACTGAAAACTAAATCAACTTCTGTTCCTATGCCTTCCCTATAGTGCCTGAATACATACACAATATGTTCCTACACATATTAAATCATAAAATGTCAATCATCTTCATGGGATAAAAATCTGAGAAAGACAAATATCTAGTGTTGCACTGGTTGGAAACCAAAGAACACAAAGCCCTGAGTCTGGTATATTAATAACCAAGAAGACTGGAGGAAATTACTACTAGTGAGTTTCTAACAGTCCTCATATGTCTCACTGGAATTACAAAACTTAGATGTGTTAATGATCAAAAATTAAACAAAGAAGTCAGCTATTCAGCTGTTTTACCTAAATTTTCAAGGTCTTTTCTGGTAACAAATTTGTAATCATCGTAAACTGTGCTCTCTGGATTCTCTTCCAGTTCCTCAGTCAAGTTGTCCAAGAAGGAACACCACTTTGGGGCAGGTCCCAAAACCTGCAGATGTTACAGAAAATTATAACATTGTATATTCTTACAGAAAACAACCAAAGAAGAACAAACAAACAAAAAAGCACAAAACACACACACAAAAAAACAAACAACCAAACAACAAAAACATTGTTAGGTTCTCAGCTACTGTGCTGTAATGGGGTAAAACAGAAATCTCTCTGAAATCCAACAGACCTCAAGAGCAAAAGCAGTCAGGGAACACAACTGAACCTATTTCTTGCATTACCAATAAGGAGATCATGTAAGCGTTATTTTAATTTAGATCATTTATTTGAGACTAACAAACTAAAGGTTTCAAGTTTAACTGTTTCAAATGGTCCTGGTCTGTCTGATCAATTTATTAAAAGCTCAGAGCCAAACATTATGGATTAAATCACAAACTAATGGCACTAGATAGCAACTGACCTGTAAATCACTGTTGCATCTTCAACTCATTAGCTTCACTAGACAGTCGTGTTAAATCCTAGTCTGCCTTATTTATCTTAATTAAAGCACCACAGGTATATTTCAAGTATTTTCATTCAAGGGTAAACCCAGATTGTATGAGCAGATAATGGAAAACAATTAAAAACTTGCATATTTCCACCATGAGGCAGAGCATGTAGTTGAACAATATTCTGTTGCACTATCAATGTACTTTTCCATATGAGCTTCCTCCAATTTCCCAAGTTAACAATTAGCTCCCTTCACTTTCCCCTCCTGCTGTTCTGACTGAAATTCCTCTCTATCCTGATGCATTCAGCCATACTCAGATGTTCTGATGCTATTATTTTAGTAGGTGAGGTAGCTGAATGGAAAACACCAACACTACATTTTTCTCTCTACAGCAAATCAGTTGACATTTTAGAACGTAAAGGGCCAGTTAACTCCTGAAGTGGGACTTTTGATGAGGCTTCTGATTTGTTTGATAAAAATTCACATTAAAAACTCCTCAGTCAACATGACCATAGGAATGGTTGTGATTCAACAACCATATTTTAAGATCCTATTTCATTATGGAAATGAGTAGATGTGATTTTATGTATTTATATATGTAAAATACATACAGTTTGGTTTACTGTGACAGCGCAGTACCAGTATGATAATGCTGTTCATTTACAAAGATGTGTGTTACTACTCATTCAAAAGTCTTCCTTTTAAGAGAACTAGACACAAAAAAAATGTAAAATTGTATCCTACACCATAATATTCTAGAGTGTAACACTCCAGACAATAATAATGCATTCTAGATCACTATTGTCTCTGTATCAAGTATGATTTATCTTCACTGCATTTCAGTCTTAGCTGAGAACAATAACATACTAAATGAAAAACTGCACTTTTTTTTACAGTTCTTCATATTCTATACCAATTAGTAAGACCTTCCAATGAAAGACTCAAGATGTCACTGACAGGAAAGATTTTACCTACTTAATGAATTGACCAAATCCCTGCGTCTGCTCCAGTCATACTTAGTTTAAACACTATATAGCATTCAATTTCTTGACAATACTGCAGAAGCTTTTGTCTCTATCTTGTCTCCATCCAGACGGTAAATTTTTCAGTTATTTCCCCCAAATCCAATTCTTCAAATTGAAATGCCAAACTTTTGATATTAATAAGAAAGCAGACTAAAGATAGTAAATGTACCACTGGGCAACCACAGCATTCAAGAAATCAGTTACCTCTGCTTCATTACCAGATCATTCAAGTATGACTGGGTTAGAGTAAGCTTCTCTAAAGTTTACCTATAGTTTGAATGAAACCATTTGTCCTTCTAGAAACCAAGTTGCTTACTAACTAAAGAAAACTTCTCTTGTAATAAAATTTAAGTGCAAATTTCTCTGTTGAAGGTTACTAGAAATGAGACTAGAGAATACTTGACTCACATCCATTCCCACTACAAAAAAAGTTCCCCATCATTCCATCTTGCTGACACATCATGCAAACATTTCTATCACATCAAGAAACCTTTTACGTCACTTCTATGTCTACAACGCTATCTTCTCAGGCCTTACAAAGCACACGTTACTCATTAGAACTCGGGCCACTCCAACTATTTATAGGGTAATCCCCCAATGGGAACGTGACTGGTATAAATCTTTGAACAAATAACTAATGCAGAAGACTCATAAATAAGGGAAAACAGTTTATCTGCTCTCCAGCTGTAGCTCCACTCACTGTGCTAAGTGCCCCTGTACTCAAATCCTGAGAGCAAAACCTTTCATGGTATGCAATCTGTGCCATGAAACATATAAAGTGAAAAGACTCATTTATTATAATCTGCATAGCAAGTTGGATAATCAGATCACAGAAAACAAGGTGGGGAGGGGAGAGGGAAATGAGATAATTAACGGAAAAAAGCAGTGGCAGAATACCAGGAAAAAATAAAAGTCCAACCATTATTCAAGTTTCACATGTAAACTGACAAAAAGGAAAACCCTACAGAGATAGCTGTGTATGTTTTTTTGCCCGATTTCCCTCTCTCCCACCCTACTGAAACCACATGCCTACCTATTCTAGGACACCGTAAGAGCTTTGCTTGGCACGTTAAAATTAAGCATTTTTTAAGGCTTAGGAATAAATATAGAGAAGACCAACAATACCAGTTACAATGCCAAGTGCATAATCAAGAAACTTCCTTCTCTTGCAATAGTAATTCTTCATGAATTTCTTTGCCACTGAGTTTTAACTGCAGTTTAACACTCCTCTGTTATCTGCTGTGAACCGAGAGAGATCCCAGGATGGTGCCGAGATCTTTGACATGCTGGCTCCACCACTCCTGTGCCCAGGTACAAATGCAGCAGCAGTTCAGAAGGCTGGTCTGCACGGGGCCACCAAGGATGAGGTGGATAGGTGAAACCTGCCTGTCCTTCCCAGTTCATGGGTTTCTATACAGTGGGCATGCAGCAGCACAGGTGAGACCCCTCAGGGTTCCTGCCACTCAGCACTGGCACCACCTTAGCAACCAAAATGACAAATCTCATTTTTACAGTATTTGTGAAATACCAAATAGGTTTTTCCACGTTTTAGAAAAGTTGCACACAGCTAATGGGAAAATCACTATTAAATGAGTGCACATCTACACCTGGCTTTTACTCAAAATATTTCTTAGGACCAGAAAACCAGACATCATCATCAACAGTGCTGGAACCAATATTTTTGCTATTTTTGTTATAATTGTATTTTCAGTAGGATAACCACTTCATGAAACGATTTCCACCAATTGCTGATCAAAGTCAAGAAGACTGTCTTTGGAAATATGTTTGCCTGTTCAGAGAGGAGCCTCACCTATAGGCTGAGCCCTGCTGGCAGCAAGCTGGGTGGGCTGCTCCCTGATCTTCTCCCTTCCTGTCACTCTTCTCCTCAACTGATTGGAAATAGCAACCATGAGGTGACCAGAAAGCAGCTACCCTGTATCGTGTCCTACCACCACACTGCAAGACAGAGTTGTGGCTGGGTCACGCTGGGGCAGGAGATGAGGAGCAGCCAGGAAGCGCAGCCCTCTCCATCCTGTGGGTGAGCCACACAGCCAGTTATCTCAGGGGGCTTCCTGCTGCAACACAGATCATGCAAACATCTCATCTCACCATTGCCTTTTATGTCTTATATGAAGCCACAAGTAGTAAAATGTGGACTTTATAATTATTAGTATTGTGCCATCTGATGCCAATTTTTTATTAGTACACATTAGAATGTTTTTGGTTTTGGTTTTGTTTTTTTTAACTTTAGGCACAAACCCCGCCAAATACAATGAGTAATCTAGCATGCAACTGAGGGGAGACAAGTACGAGACCAAACTGTTCAAGAAAAGGAAGAGAAATGTTGAGAGAAAAATATTTTTTCAATATTGTGTAACTTTAAAAAACACATTTCTTTGTACTCCATTTTACAAGATGTTTAACTAATAGTCTCCTAGCACCACAAATCTTACATGGTACAGCTCTGTAATGCCCTGCATTATGGCCATGCTGAATTCCCGAGCACTTCTGTAGAAAATATCACCCTGTCATCAGTCTGTAATTCCCCTGAAATTAATGAACTCTAGGACAGAGTAGGTAATTCTTCCCAACCCACAACAGATGTTCCTTATCTTCGATCTGGAACACCAGGGAGCACTTGTACACTTTTAAATGCCATTCAACAATTTTACTGCCACCTCGGGCAGAGCCCTTTTATTAAACATGCTCAACAACTTAAGGAAAAAAAAAAGCCCAGGATGTGTGGAAGCTTCCAGAGTCAGATGTCATGAATGTTAAACAACTTTGAATGCACATACAGATGAACTTAAGTATTTGTTTGAAGGTTTTGGGGAACCAAACAGTTGCTCTTTTCTTCTCAAGGAGTCAAAATAGGTTCCAAAATCCATTTTTCAGGATGTTAAATAGTAAGTCCCTAGAAGATTTCACACAAGGCAGTGATAAACTCTTCAGTTGTTAAGATGTCAAAATAATTAAGACTCAACGAGCAGAAACTCCTCCCAACAGTAACTGATGCATTTTAGCAATCAAAAATATGCAAAATCTTTACAGACAGCATAAATCAGACCTGAAAATAATTAACTAGAATTTGCAAATTTTACACTGCCTTAATTCCCTCTAGAAGACTTAATGTGTGTGGACATCATTCAACAAAACACTTCCAGAGGCTTTGGAAAGCAGAAGTATTAGCTGCTGTGCCTGTACAGGACAAAAAGAGGCTGTTTCACAGAAACTTCAGTTTCACAGAAGTTAACGCTGTAATGTCCTGTCAGGCCATACCACAGTAACACAGTTAATAATACATAAGTATGAAAATACATCATATCACTGCTCTTTCATAATGTATTTTGAAACTAAAACCTTCTTTCAAAATTCCCCAAATTATTTGCTGTGGTACCTTCGATGGATTTTAAGTTAGACCTTTAACAGGTAGCAAAAATGTACTAGTTAAATCATTCACTGCCATACTACATGAATAATGTCAATTAAAACAAAAATATCTTATTTTTAAGGCCTTCAACAAAGCTCTGGGTAGAGTGTATCGTGTAAAGTTACAGTTATTAAAATTCTTACCTTAGTAAGGCAAGATGGGAACTGGCTAATGAAGACAGTTTATGTTGAAAGGGGTGTTACTGCACAGCAAGTAGGTTACAAGTGAAACTCCATGCAGTATCCCATTAAATGCCTTCAGTAATGTCAGCCACATATAATAGGAAAATGCCAATAAAATCTGCTGATGACAAACTGTCACACAAGATGGGTCAAAATCTGTCATGAAAAAAAAAATACCTTGAAAGCTATGATGCTGGAAATTGGATGACATGTAGCAGATCACTATCAGCTGTAATGAGCATGTGCAATGGGTGCACTGAGTGTGACCAGCAGCTTCAGGGAGCTTCTCCTCCCTCTCTACTCTGCCCAAGTGAGGCCACATCTGGAGTCCTGTGTCCATTTCTGTTCAAGAGACATGGAACTACTGGAGAGAGTTCACAGGAGAGCTATGAAGATGATTTGTGGAATGGAGCATCTGTCTTGCAAAGCAAGACTTGGGGCTGATTATTCTGGAGAAGACAGAGGGGATCTTATGGAAAGGGTGGGTGTCATGGGGATAGGGCCAGGCTCGTCTCAGTGGTGCCCAGTGACAGGACAAAGGACAATGGGCACGAACTAGAACACAGGAAATTTCATCTGAGCAGGAGGAAAAACTTCTTTCCTATGAGGGTGATGGGAGCCCTGGAACAGGCTGCCCAGAGAGGTTGTGGAGTTTCCCTCTCTGGAGGCTTTCAAAACCCGCCTGGACATGTTCCTGTGAGGCCTGCTCTCAGCAAACCTGCTCTGGCAGGGGGGTTGGACTCTATGATCCCCAGAACTGCCTTCCAACCCCTGCCATTCTGTAATTCAGTGAAGAATAAAATAAGAAAAAAATGACACCAACTATCACAGGACAGTACAATAATCCTGTCAGGCCACTGTATTAATACAGGATAGGAATGATGACTCATTGGAGACACCTTGTACAACTGTAGGCAGTAATGTTTATGGTTTGTGAATGCAAACTGCAGCAGGTACACTGAAAGGCTGCTAGGATGATTTTTGAAGCAGTAATGCTTGCACGAGAATAAATACTTGCAAAGTTATCACAGTGACACTGTACATTGGAAGAGTTAGCTAGGGGTCAGGAATGTCGCTCTTGAACAGCCTTTTAATGGAGATGAGGAAGAAACAACCAACCAATTTTCAGAAGAATTGTAACATATTCATGGAAAAGATTATGCTATCTGATTGTCTGTGCCAAATGCCCTTTTTAGTGTTTGCACTCAAGCGAGGAGCCACTAGATGGCAAGAACACCCTGCCAGCAGTTGGCAGCTGGGCTGTGCTGT
>JANHFX010010316.1:21479-32107 GCA_027560015.1 Chloroceryle amazona | reverse complement strand
AATATATTTTATAATATGACTCATGACCTCATGTACATATTTACCTGTAAGAGAAAAAAATAATTCTTTGGAGAAGACTACTATGAATAATATCTTAATTTTGTTGAGCTTCTTTTTTTAATAAAATGGTACAACAAAAAGCATTTTAAGCTTTCAGCAAAACATGTGCTGGAGAAAGCAAATGCACATCTATGCATGCATATTCTCAGTTTCAATCACATCATATAACAGGAGGAGATTATAGAAGGTCTAATGAGGGAGAAGAAAAGAAAAGAAAACAAAAATATCAGTGATCCCCAGGGTGTGGCCAGTGATTGAAATATGCAATTGTATTTTAAACATAATTAGCTCCCTAATTACATAGCCAAGTTTAATTATTGCAATTACATGAGTAATTAATTACTATTCATTTTAAGAATACTGTTTTCAGTGTTTTGTTCTCTAACTTTAACAATTAGATCTCACTCTGTAGTAACTTTGAAAAGTTTCCATCTATATGCATTGAAAAGTCAAGAGGAGAAAGAATACCTCCTTGTACCTCT
This sequence comes from Chloroceryle amazona, assembly GCA_027560015.1. Classification (NCBI taxonomy): domain Eukaryota; kingdom Metazoa; phylum Chordata; class Aves; order Coraciiformes; family Cerylidae; genus Chloroceryle; species Chloroceryle amazona. Next base: position 31,565 of record JANHFX010010316.1, on the reverse strand, counting down.
TTTACCAGTCAGGGTTACAGCCCCTGCAACTGGTAACTCTCAAAAAGCAGATGGATTATTTCTAGCTTGGAGACATGAAGAGCTGTGGCTCTCCATTCTTGCTTCTGTAATTTTGGGCTTCAGTCATACCCAGCTCAAGAGCTTCACAGAGCCCAGGAGATTAGCCTGTGCTAGAAAGGAGCCTTGGGATCATGCTCCCTTCTTATGTTTCAGTACATAGTGCTTCCCTTAGCAACAATGCACTCCCAACCATCTCTTATTTTTAATTTTATTCTGCTATTCCTTTCTAATCTACATTCTCCCTATGAATGCTCTACTATCAGCTCCAATTGTGCCCTGTTAAACCCACGAGTCATGTTGCTTTATGTACTGAATAATACTTTTAGTTCTCTAAATTCAAGAGGTTTTGGGAACAAGCTCCAAACAAATTTCTCATATATTTTCATTTTTCATAATTTCATGCTTTCGTTCACCGTACATTACATGGTGCATATTTGATGTTTCTACAGCCATCAGGTACATCTATGACCAAGAGAGACCAAACAGCACATTTTTCCTTTTTGGAAAAGTACTACTGACAAGAGCATTGTGTTTGGTTTTAAGCTCACACACATAAATTTCACCGAGTATACAACAAATTGGCTCATTCTCTCATCCTAACTTCAGCACATCCAGACATTTTTGGCAGCTTCATTAATCAGAGAGGTTGGTTTTCCTACCTTTCACTAAGCTATGAGAGCTGCCAAATCAACAGTTTGGAGGTTTTACTCCTTGGAGAGCCTCTTAAAGGAAACACTGCTTTTAAGATCTTCCCAGTGTTAAACAAAACCTGCTGCAAGAACTTGCACACATCTTCTAGGAATGAGATACTAAATCTTTCTGCCCTGGTAGTTATCAGATAGTAAGCACTTCTTTTCAAATCCTAAGGAGTTTGGCTTTACAGTGCCTTTTTTTTTTTTGTGTGTGTGTGTGTGTTTTGTTTGCTTTGTTTTGTTTTTTTTAAATCTCCTGTTCTCTGATCTGACAGGTATTACAGCCAGTTAACCACTTACACTGGTCCAGTTAAGTCTGTTTACCAGTTTGGTCTACTGTGTGTCTTTCTGGTGAAGCCACCATCTTTAGAAAGAGGGAATGGTCCTGTTGCTCATAAAATTGTTAAAAAAAATGCCCTCTCAGTTAGGAACAAGGAAGTTATTTTTCATCAACAAAAATCACTCCCTGTAAATCAGTTTAACAGAATAGTTCTTTCCTCACAAGACTGGAAGAAAAAGGGACACTTCCCAAAAGGCACCTGTAACTTACCAGCTATGGCATGTAAGAGTAAGGAGTATGATGCTTTCACCAACATCCTGATTGTGTTCTGGTACGCTGACATACATAAAAAGTAAACTCCAATCAATGTTTCCATGAATCTTTTTAATCATCAGATTCATTACCCCTCATCCTATCACTGCACTTCCTTATAAAAAGTCCCTCCACATGTATCCCGTAGGCCCTAAGTACTGGAAGAAGAGTAACATGCCCACTGATTTTAGTATGTACACAGTAGCCCCCAACTGCAATCAAAATTAACAAATGAGACGAAACAAGAAGCTGACAAAAAAAAAACCTGCAAAAATCACAGCGAGTCCCCTTCTCCACTTCTATGATGGGACAGGAAAATTCCCAACTGTCACACTGTGTGGGGATGTGACCCTTGTGCTTGTAAGTGGCCAGGAGCAATTGGGCTCTCGCAGTACAAGCCAGGTGCCAAGAAACATTACAGCATGCCAAGAAACATTACAAAACTTACTGTACTAGAGTTCAGAGCATGACTTGTAATTTTGGGTGACTGGGAGGGATGCTACAGATATAAAGGTAATGGCAAATGCAGTTATATGTCTCCCTTGCATAAGTGACAAACTACTGGAAGTCTAGGAACATTAAGCTTCTAATAACTCCCTACCACAGCTACTTAATTGCTCTTTGCAAACCTGGGATGAAAACTGCTCTGAGTTTATACAGCTACTGCCAGACAACACAGATGGGAGGAAAAGCAACTACCTGATGAGAATGTGCAACTCCTCCAGACAGATAATGAAGATAACCTCCGCATAAACCAGCCTTCTCTTTATGGTGCATAATGCTAAAGAGAAGAAATTTTCTATAACTTACAAAATAATTTTCTTGAGTAGAAAACATTTTTTCAAATGGATATTTGAAATATTTCACATATTTGATGTTTTTATTTTTCTCCTAAGATTGTGTGACAGAAATCGTAACTCCTCAGGACTTTGTTACTTACTTTTGTATAAAATAGTCATACGTCATCACGCATTTGGTCCACTACTGAGTGCAGCAAAGAGGATGACAATATAGATAAGTTACATGAGTCACTTGCCTCTACTTCCAAATATAATGAAATAAAGACTTAGTTGAACTTATCAGAAGAAATTATCAGAAGAATTCTTATATGTTTTGTCTCTTCTGATCCAAAAGCTGAAAAAGACACTAAAGCTTATTACATGCTGCTATACCATAATATAGTACAAAACTTTCTTTCAGCAATTACATCTTTCTATTTTCTGTTACTTCTCTCTACCCTGACTTAGGAAATAAAAAATATCTTTCAGATACTCAAGGCTTAATCTTTCTACCACTTAAAAAGGGGATCACACTCCCCCCTCAAAATGTGCTTTCAATAACAGGGGTCCCATATTAACAGTTGCTTAAGAAACAGTCAAAACACTAAAAAAAAAAAAAAGAGTCTATCAACTGGCTGAGCAATCACCTGGTATAATTCAGTAAAACTTCTGCTTTTAAGAGTTTTCTCCTTTGCTATGAAGGATACAATGTAAACTATAAGAAAGGATGGACTCAACAGTCAGCATGTTGCTCTCTATTAAAAAAAAAAGATAAGAAGTGCTGCCTATGATAGTATAATCCACAACAGCAGTAAGCAGGGATCATACACCTTCATAACCTATACACGATGTTGCACTACTACATTATCAACACCAAAAAACATCTAAGACAAGTTTTACAGGAAGATCAGAAATTGTTTCCTGATTATCGCATGTTGGTGTTTTCGTTCTATATATTTGTGATAAGTGGCATGGTGTCTCTCAGCCAGTGCATGGGAAATGGAGGATATCCTTTGTTGGGAATAAGCCCAGTGGGTTATTTTTCAGTTTGAAAGTGTTTAGGTTAAAAGTAGGAAGCTCACATTTCTGTTTGAGAAGATAAACAACTTTTTTTCCAATGCTTGTAAATACTGTGAGATAGGCAGTGTATCATTCACCAGACATTCTTTTTATATTGTTTGCACATTTTTTTTGTGTAAAGGATTAGACTGTTCTAGATGGAAAACACAGGTATAGAAGACTGATATACCAAAACTCAGAGTGTGCTTAAAGGTCACAGATGTACTTGGGTGTCTTTTTATTAATGGAAAGCTTTTCTTTTAACACTTGGCACTAAAGCACAACTGTAATATGCTACTTCATAACAACCATGCTGTCCAGACATTTCACAGTTTTCAAAATGAGCAAACTAAGGCTAAGATCAGCATCTCCCATTCTATGTCATAAGTACTGTATTTTTATTTTAACCCCACCACCAGAGAAAGAAACATTTTTTTACACTCTATATTGTTTCAGGGTAGGGAAAAAAAAAAATCTCTTAGCACAATTCAGCTTCATGTCTGCTCTCCACTCTACCCAATACTTCTAATGTAAGGCCTGTTGAAGGAAATGAGCAACTGTCTTCTGAAAAACACAGCCTCCTCATACAATCTTCACAAAGACAGCTGAGGTAGCGTTAATCCAGAATGACCTAGTACTGTCAGTCAGAAGAGATGAAAACATTCTAAAAGATACCAAATCTCAAATTCTAGTACTAATCTGTACTGATAGCGTCAAAACGCCGGCCAAAGATATGAAAAGAATTGCATCACTTCATAACTTTTACCATGCAGAAGCCAAATATCAGTTCAGAAGATCTTGTTCTAACTCTTAACAGCACCCATAAACAATCTGAATGACAGCTGACTATACAGAACACTGGTCTTAAGGGCATGAAGTACATGGTGTGGATAGGTGGTTTCCTCTAATCGTATTCTCACCATATAAAGACCCATGAAAGAAAAAAAGACAATTAGTAGATTCCAAATAAATGACAGAATGAGAAATTAAGTCTTAAGAGTCATAAAACTGTTCCAAAAGGCTATGACCACAGAGGTAAGTGTGGAGAGTGCCACACATGAGAGACCTCCCACATCTTTTAAAGTGCAAAATGACAGACCTGTAAGGCCAGATATCTGACAACCATAACCCCTTGTACCAAACTAGTGAGAACACCGTCACCACACGGACAATACTAACCTGTTTCAGATAAATGCTTTTTCTGTCCTAGTAAACTGAACACAACTCTTCAGTGAATTGTCACAAGTACGTTTAGAAGAAGCTAACTGGGAAGTGTAGGATCGAACCAAAGCACGTTCCTCAATTTACAATCCAGAACTGTTCAAAGTAGTACCAAGAAAGAAACAAAGCAGGTGAACTAAGATAGTGAAAAACTGCCTTTGCTTTTATTTCCTTCAGTGCAAGATCCCCCTACAGCTTTCTCTCATCAAAGAACCAGTGCATTAAATGAAAACATATAAACTGGTAGAATTGGTGCCTTAATCTGTCATTATGTTATTTCAGGGTTAACCACTAAAGAAAAAATAGCTTTTTTTACATTTTTTCCTAAATCTGAGAAAAAATCCCTATTTTTTTTATGAGCATTTTTGAGGTACACTCAGAACAATTAAACCAGAAAACAGACAAGCAGAGGACCCAGAAAAAGGAAAAATTAAATAATGCAAAATGGTATGTATGAAAGTATCAGGAATGCCTGGTTTAGCTGAAAAGCAACTCAATTTGAAGAGGATGAAATTCATAAATATTTCTAGCAATAAAGAGATCCACATATCCAAAGCAGGTATTGTATTAGAAACCAGACCCATCATAAAGATATTCTCGGAGAAACTGAATCATTGAGTAGACAAGAAATACTTGCCCTTGAAACTTTTCCAGTTTCTAACTCCAACAACCCTGAACTAGGAGAGTACTAGCATATCAAGTGATTTTCCAAAACCACCTGAAAAGAAGCCAGAGACGCTCCAGGATTTATTTTTTCTTAAAGAGCTTAATATCTTCTCTACACCGAAAGTACATTGCTTCTAGCCTCAACAGAGAGTTTTCTGCCAAGACTGCAGGAAAGAAAAAAAAAATCCAGAACACAGAATATTACATACAATTAATTACACACTTAATTGCTCTCTTCTTTTATCAGCCTAATGAAGAGAGCAAGTTTCAGTTTCAGTATGCATATGCAACCCAAAATTTCAAGTTCAATAAAGGCGACAGGACTGATTTGAAATGTCTGTGCTAAGATCAGGCATGTTCATGTAACCAGTAGTAAACATAATAAATAAAACTGATGCCCCTTGCCTTCTACCTAGAGCATCCGGAAGCTAATATGTAGCGGGTTTTCTGTACAACCTGAAAGAGAACATTATATGCCATGGAAGCTGACAGCCTCAATTAAAGAGAATCCAGCTCATCTTAGAAGCCAAGCCAGTGGACCACCTTGTGTCCGTGGAGCTTCTTCCTCTCTTGACTTCTTTGGTCAGGATCTGGTTGCACTATTGACTCAACTTAGGTTTCCGAGTCAGTAGTCTGAAAAGTATCCCAAGGCACACACAACTTTCATTTCAACCTTCCTGAGGCACACATCAAAGTGATATACCAGGAAGCCAGCTGGCAAGAAGTAGGTTCCAAAAGTTTGCATAAACTGCAAGTTAACTATTAAACTATTGGCAAACAGCCCAGTTCCAGTCAGAGGCACTTGCCCTCATTAAAACCCAACAAAATAAAACAAAAACAAAGTCTCTGAGCTAAGCCACTCAAGATGTTACCTGTGTAAAACAAACATTTCATTTTAACGGTCAGATTCAATTTGGCTTTTACTCTACACTGTGTATCTGCATAAAGTATCTTCTTGCCATTTAAAAGCAAACCTGCCTGTCCTTTCTAGTAAACCAAAAATCACCTTCTTTTCCCCTCTACTAACAGCTGTGCACACAAAAAAAGTAACTGTGGTGATTTTTCTTTTTTCTAAGAAATGCATAGTTCTCTCATACATTCCTAGGCTCACATGTCATACCCATCTTGTTGAAAATTCTGCAGGAAAAGCTGATGTGTGTCATTTCATCTACAGACAGTATTACGATACTCATTGTCGACTCCTGTATAATCCTGAAGTTCAAGAGAGAGTAATTTTTTTTTGTTGTTTTGCAATAGAAATTGAGCTTTGGCATTAACAACGGAGAGAATGGGCACATGTACACAGATAATTCAGTCAGACATGAGCTCAGTCAGACCATACTCCAAGCTGGCCGGACATGAGCCAGCTCCACTTCACAAGTTCTGTAGCTGCGTTAACACAGCACTGTGCCTGCACTAATAAAACCCACTGAGAGGCAGAGTATATTAGGCTGGGAACAGTCCTACCCTGTCTGGCCAATTTCAATCACGGACAGAGGATGCTGGGTCTGTGCACCCCTCCATGTACATATGCACTCCTGCTCTGCAAGACTCCAACTTCTGTGCGTCTTGTCTTCTGAAGATTTTTTTTTGCTTGCGTTATAAACTAGAGGGCTAGAGCACAGAACCATACATTGGAGTATCCTCCTTGACCATAGCCACGGTAATTCCTTGTAGCTGTTCCAATGAGGACTGAAAGAGAAGAATTACTAGCATGACAGGGTAATGAAGGGCTAGGGCAATTGAACAGATTCTGTGTACACAAAAGTACTTCCAAGAACTCTGAAACAAAACTGTTCTTTATAGTAGTAGCATTTCCCTCTGGCATTTATTCTCTTGTGGAACTGAAGAACTATAACTCAGTTCTTGTCAACATCTCAGAAACAGAGGACACATTCTAAGTAGCATTCACATCTATCTCAAAGTAAACAAACAAACAGAAAATTGAGCTTTTAATTGGGAAATTGGTGAATCCTAGTTCCTGGAAATAGCCAGAAAATGAGACTATGAAAAAAAGAGATCAGGCAACAGGGCATTATCACTAATTCTTTAAAGTTTTTCTCCAAAGACACAGGCAACTAAACTCATCTTTGCCTCTGCAAGGAAATTACTTCAGTGTTCCAAGAATGGAAAAAAACCCATGTCTTTAATAATCTACTGACACAGAAACCAAAGGACAGGTGTGCATCTCTGAGCTCAAATAACTAGCCCAAAAAGATCAAGGAATAAAACTGTAACATGAACACATTAATAACATTGAGGTTTTCTTAATAACAAATGCCCTGGATCAGGTTAACGCTGACATGATTTCTCCATTTTATATTTTCTTCATTTAAAAAGGATATTAAAAAAACTAAAACAGATTTAGTGTGCTACATACTTGATTTTTAGGAAATGCAGTAAAACCCCTTCAATTCTACAACACTATCTGTGCCAGCCCCCTCAGTCTTGTCTGTGGAAATGCAGACAAGGTGAAAAAGCCAGTTACTAAAGTATGAGACTTCTGTCTCTATTTCACAGTAACTCTTGGTTTTAACTTCTCTATTGTCTAAAATAAGCATTCCACGGATTGAAATGAACTATAGATTGTTGACTAAAGAAAATCATGCCAATATTTAAGACCCCTTCAGCAGCCTTCAAACACAAAGCCATTGATGTGAACTGGAGAAGTTTAGCTTATTCAAAAGGTCAATTTAATCTGGGCAATCTCTGAATCAAATTTTAAATTTTCTTCTACACAACAGGTATTTCAAAATTAGAACTCAGATTTGTGCTTTAGCATTCATCATTTGGATCCATCTGTACACTTGTGTCACTCTGAATGTAAAACCCATAAAAAGGTATGATACAAAGAAGTTCAGGCAGCGTCCGGTACCAATAATCAGAGAATGGTGACAAAAGATGATGGTTTAAGGAAAGATTTGTGTTAATTTTCATCGGAACAACCTGCATGCTAAAAAAAATTACTACACAGTATTAGTCAATATTTAGGTTTGCAATACTGTTAAGTATGACCTGAAATCTAATATAGAGCGCTTGTATTCCTAAGCCAAAAAAAATATTTATCTGACTTCAGAAATATGAATTCAGTATTCACATAGTTAGATTTTTGAGAAAGTAAAAAAAAATAACTATTTTTCCTTTTGATTTACAGTGTGTGCAAGAATACTCAAAATACTGGCTAGAACAAGTTCTAACAGTTATGGCTGGTGACAAGACAATGAAATTATTTTTTGGCTAAGTGGCAGTGTTGGATATGCACCTCTAATGTACTATAGCTGTAAAGTTCATGTATCATGCACACCTGCATAAAAAAAAATTAAAAATCTTAGAGCACAATTTTCAGAGAGAAGCTGAACCTTACCCTTAGTGACAGAAGGAATGCTTTTTCCATCTGAATTACTGCAATTGAGTAACTAGTCCATTTAAGTTTTAAAACCTCATTAGAGTTTTAACATATGGGAGTTTGTATTCCTCTAAAGATGATAGATAAAATGCTATTGGAGAGCTACTCTCTTAAACCTTACAAAGGACATGGTAAATAGAAACAGATGCTCAGCTTTAACTACAGCTAACACTTTGTCTTAAATAAAAAACCCTTTGTCATCCCCTCACCCTTTGTTATCCAAAGCATGAAACAGTTCCAGTTAACAAAATGGAAGTTGGTTAGAGCTGAATTAGAGAAACAGATCATTTGCATCTGAAGAACAACTTGACATAAATGACAAAGAACTCATGTATAAATTTCTACCTTACATTAAATGCAGAAAATAATACAAGTAAATATAACCAGGCTGTAGAACTGTTTAGCAGCGTATACTGTTCTGTTTAGACATGTACATACAACAAGTATTTACTGTCTACTCCATAAAGAAAAATGTGAGCTGATAAATCTCCCTCTTACATGTCATCATTTTGGGGACAGGGAGATGGGAAACAATCCAGAAATAAAGTCAAGGAAATTAAATTTAAATTAACTTTAAAATAATTATTTTAATGAATAATTCTTGGCTGATTTAAGAAACATTAAAAAAAACATTTCAAAATGAAAAAACTGTTATAGTTTGTCCAAAATGTGAACAATCTTACTGAAGAAAAAGTGTACATATTTTCAGAGGCTGGTCAGATATCCTGCATGTAATATTTGCATATATATCCCACTACTTTCTCCTACCCGGCCAAAAACCTTCTTCTAGTGAATGCACTGCAGAATCAAAACCGAAAGTGAAATGCAGATGTAGTTTTCTGTCCCATTCCCTAAAAATCAGAAGGCTTGCTTTAAAGTCTCCTTAAAGCCCATCTGCAGAGTTTTAAGATCTAGTTAACTGACAATTAACCCTTTCAAGTGAGAAGCTTCTCAAGGGAAAAGCTGCAATTCAAGTAGGGCTTTGAGCAGAAGCTACAGCCAAAAGCCATACTTGGAAATGTTCAATAACATTTCTTTGTCAAAACAGAGAATAATATTTACTGTCATGACTACATCACTATATACCACATATTAAAGACAGCAATAAAATATTTCACAACAAAGCAAAGCGATTATCTTGAAAGTAAGCTACACAGTCCCTATGTAGGAATTCTTTTCTCATCAGCTATTAAAAGCCTGCTTTTTTGGGCAAAGTTCCAATTGAATTTCCTCCTGCAAACTGTTAGCAAAATGCAAATTACAGTCTGTTTTTTCAGTTATACTTTTTCGTTCAATATGTTAATAAATTTTGGTTAGATTAATTTTACTTTATCATGCAAAGTCAGAAAAACATAAATGTGAATTTGCAGAAGTCATTTTCCAGTGTTAATACCTGAATGGTAGCAAACAACTTGAGTTTTAAAAGAGCATTATAGTCAACAATTTGCATTACTTACTGGTATATAATAGATATTCATTTTAGGGGCTTCATTGGCAGTCATTAGCATTCCTAAAAAGAGATTTCACATTTAAAAATATTGGTCACAAGAGGATAGCACTACTTTTAAAAATAAATAGTATATATAATATTTATATATAAAGTTTTAATTG
>JANHFX010010316.1:10948-21379 GCA_027560015.1 Chloroceryle amazona | reverse complement strand
ACTTGAGGTATTTAATTCACATGAAGCTGATTTGTATGTAGAACTTCCAAGTATATTTCCAAGAAAAGAACTGGAAAAAAATGGAAAATTTGCTAGCACTGTTAAATAAAAATACATTTCCATTGCAACCTAAGTATTTCTAGGAAAAAAAACCTTCATTGTTTAGTGTAGGAGGAGTGAAATCACATTACCTGTAGCTCATACTGTACATATTCCTGGCCTGCAATGGAACAACTGATTTGGAACCAAAATAAATTGTTGCGTCAAACGCTAAGGAAAGAAAAGGCTTATAGCACGATTAGCACACCGTTGTTTCCTACACGTTCATCTCTGCTGAGGTGTTGGACTGTTCTGTGGACAAGGAATTGGTTGGATGGTCACATCCAGAGGATAGTGGTCAATGACTCAGTACCAGATGGCAATCAGTGACAAGTGGTATCCCTCAAGTGACTGTAATGGGACCAGTGCCATACAGCATCTTCATCAATGACAGACAGTGTGATTGAGTGCACCTTGAGCAAGCCTGCAGATGACATTGAGCTGAGTGGTGCAGCTGACACATGTGACGGAAACGATGTCACCCAGAGGGACCTGGACAAGCTTGAGGAGTGGGCCCATGTGAACCTCATGAGGTTCAACAAAGCCACATGCAAGGTCCTGCACCTAGGTCAGGGCAACTTCTGATACCAGTACAGGATGGGTGGTGAAAGAATTGAGGATAACTCTGCAGAGAAGAATTCGGGGATACTGGTGGATGAATAGCTGAACATCAGCCAGCAACGTGTGCTCACAGCTCAGAAGGCCAAACATATCCTGGGATGCATCAAAAGCAGCATGGTCAGCAGGCTGAGGGAGGTGATTCTGCCCCTCTGCTCTGCTCTGTTGAAACCCCACCTGGAGTACTGTGTCCAGCTCTGGAGCCCCCAACACAAGACAGACATGGACCTGTTGGAGTGGGTTCAGAGAAGGACCACAAAAATGATAAGGGCTGGAATGCCTCTCCTATGAAGACAGGCTGAGAGAGTTGGGGTTGTTAAGCCCAGAGAAGAGACGGTTCTGAAGAGACCTTATTGCAGTCTTCCAGTACTTAAAGGGAGCCTCCAAGAAAGAGGAAGGTCTGTAGTGACAGGACAAGTGGCAATGGTTTTGAACTAAAACAGGGTAAATTCAGACTAGATAGAAGGAATACACATTTTATGCTGGGGGTGGTGAAACACAGGCACATGTTGCGCAGAGAGGTGGTAGAAATTCCATCCCTGGAAACATTCAAGATCAGGTTGGATGGGGCTCTGAGCAACCTGCTCTAGTTGCAGATGTCCCTGCTCACTGCAGGGGGGTTGGACTAGGTGACCTTTAAAGACCCCTTCCAACCCAAGCCATTCTGTGAGTTATGGTAAGCCACAGATCAGTTTAATATGAATTATTTTTTCAATAGTTCAGTGTGAGTTTTGTTGTAGTTAGGTTTTGGGTTTTATTAAATTGTTTTACCAACCAGGTACAGTATTATTGCCTTTCATGGGAAACAAATCTTTGTGTGTCTTAGACTAAAGTTTGTTATCCTGTCGTTTGGTCAATCTCTTGAAATAGTTATGAATCTCTTCCCTAATCATACACACACAATAGGGTTAGGAGAATAAAGGTTTACCACTTACTGAGTAGCCTTGACTCAGCTTCATTTAAGTTGTAGAATATAAATGAAACTTAACAGCATCTTCAGTGCATAGAAATCTGTCTCTCCTTTGTTTCAATTATTTTAAAAAAGTTAAAAATTTTCATTTTTTAAATCGATTTCTGCCATTTATTACTACTCCATACTCCTGTTTTCATTCCTTTAAACTGATTATACCGTCCCATTAAAACCTCTTCTCTGAAAAAAGGTTTCCCATTTATTTCCCCTTTATAGGGATCAAACTAGGCTGCTGTGTAGTTTGTTAGGGTGTGGTCTCTCTTCCCATAAAAAAACCCAAACAAACAATGGTTAAAACTAACAAGCTGGAACAATGAAAACAGATGGAGCAGGCCTCTCCTTTCACAGTTGTTCCTTTTTTTAATTCTTCTTTTACTTCCCTTGTAGTATATGCTGGCCCATGTACTGTTGTGAAGTCTGGATTTCCCTCCTTTAAATATTGGTGGAAGACTCCAAGAGGAATTTGTTCTTCATAGTCATCTTTGAAGCACCTGCAGGATTAATTTCTGACCTTTTTTCTCTTTTCATATTCAGTCAACAGAGAAATGCTTTGTCTCCTGAAACAGCAGTGAGAATCCTGATATACTAAGGGTGCATGTAATCTATTCTCTCTCTCTATATTTACACTACAGTATATATATTGTGTGTATATATCAGTATATATTTTAAATTCCTGCTTTTTCCTTAAATTGTCTGAAAACCTTTCCAAGTATGCTTTTTAGCCTCAGTTTGCTGACTAAGCTTTCACAAATTTCTTGCTTTGCCAGGAAAGTAGGCCCCTTTTTTTCCCTGACATTTTAAGTCCAGCTGCATTGTGCTTTTTTTTTTAATAAAAGGATTAGGTAGGAAGGATTACTCCACCCATGTTAATTGCGTTCCTCTAGTTGGGTGTAAATTATATTTCTACCCTCTGGGTGTGCAGTAATTGACCCAATTATTCATAGCCTCAGTGGCATATGTTACAGTGCTTTTAGATCAGAATGTTATCTAACTTGATTTCTCTTTTCTTCTTCATACACCATCTCTTCTGTTACTTGGTGATCAGCTATGTTGGAAAGACAAAACTGAGATAAATATTCAGAGCATATGCCAAATGTCCGTATTACTCTCTTACGGAGAAAGAAATTGGGAGTATTCTCATTTTGAGCTTACATGAAGTCGTGGCAGTTGGAGATTTTTCAGGTTTTAACATATTTATATATTTTAATATTTAATAATATTTAATATTTGAGTATTTACAACCTTTATTCAAGGTGTTTCTTAGATATGTTCATAGATATTTCAAATTTCACATTCGCCCCTGTTGCCTAACATCACTAATATCACTGCATTTGAAGCCACATTATCTTGACACAAAAAGAGAGACAAGCAGTTACTGCTGTATTGGTTTCAGAAGATGAAATACGAAAAGGTGTAAACCATGTTATGATTTATGACTTTTAGACTATAGCCATGTGTTTAAAAATAAAAAAACACATCCCCACAACTCACCCCTTGTATTAATAATACAAAAGCATACACACAAGGTTGGGATTAAGTGCAATACTAACTGGATTTGTTCTGAACAGTATTAAGGGATGAACTATTAAATTTATGAAAGTTGGCAACCTGGTATTGTCAGGACTTTGTGTTGGTTGAAGTGCTGCTGAACAGTTAAGATGGAGGACAAAAGAGGATCACAGAATGGTCTGGGTTGGAAGGGACCTTTAAAGGTCATCTAGTCCAACCCCCTTGCAGTGAGCAGGGACATCTGCAACTAGAGCAGGTTGCTCAGAGTCCTGTTCAGCCTGATGTTGAATGTTCCAAGGATGGGGCATCTACCACCTCTCTGTGCAACCTGTGCTGGTGTTTCACCAACTTTGTTGTAAAGAAAACCCCAAACAAATGAAAAAAAAAAAACAACGAACAATGAACCAACCAACCAAAAAAAAACCCAAACCAACCACATGCAACTCTCCCCAACCAAAAAAAACACGCACCACAAAACCAAACCAAACAAAAACAACCAACAAAAAAAAAACAACAACCCAAACCCCACAAACAGACAAACAATCAAAAAACCAAACCCCAAACAAACAAAACACAAAACCAAAAAATGCCTAAAAACCCAAACAATATTGAAAGGCGCTGCAATAAGGTCTCCCTAGAACCTTCTCTTCTCCAGGCTTAACCACCCCAATTTTCTCAGCCTTTCCTCACAAGAGACATGTTCCAGCCCTCTCATCACTTTGTGACCCTCGTCTGGACCTACTCCAACAGGTCTATGTCTTTCTTGTGTTGGGGGGCTCCAGAGCTGGACACAGTACTCCAGGTGGGGTCTCACCACAGCAGAGTAGAGGGGTAGAATCACCTCACTCTACCTGGTGATTATGCTTCTTTTCTGGAAGCAACCATCCAACCAATTCCTCATCCATGGAACAATCCACCCATCAGACCTGTATCTCTCCAATCCAGAGAGAAGGATGTTGTGGGGGACCATGTCAAAGGCCTTACAGAAGTCCATATAGATGACATTCATAGCTTTTCCCTTGTCCACCTATACAGCCACTATTTCAGAACTATTCCAGGTTGTTTTGTGTTACAATGTAGTTTCTCTTGTCCAATTTTTATATACATATATTTTTTTTTTGTAATTGTGACAAGGCAGTGTTAAAACAACAGTATTTATGACGCACATGCAATGCACTGCCTCTTACCTTAAATTTCTTCTTTTCACTACATCATACTCCATTTTTTTCCACTGTACCCATATCATTATAAAATACAGTCTGTTTTTTAACCCATAACAGTCCTTAGAATCTACCCCTCTACGGATGTGGTTGAAAAAAGAAAAATAAGAAATGCAGAAGTGACTTAAGGAGGAAACAAGGACACAGGACTGGAATGCAAAAATCTAAATCACAGACAGATTAAAAAGTAATATCGAATAAGGAACATTAGGCAGATGTGTGCATTCAATTCTTTGTGTCACAAGATTCTTCCTGAAGTCTCATGAAAATCATTTCTGCAACAGCACTTGAGGTGGCATGTCTACATACCACAGAGGCACAGAGCATCCATAGTTGAATAATGTCCATCCCTGTAGATATTAAAATTTGACAGATTATGACCTGAACATCCAAATCCAACTTCAAAGACTGATCTAACGCAATTTTGGCCCCAGAGGTCCCTTCCAACCTAAATTACACTAAGATTCTACATTGTTAAGTAACTTGTGTTTCACTCCCAATCACGAGCCCTTCATGATCAGTGCTTCATGGCTGTTAATTCACTCCTGGCTTCTCTTTTAGATCTAACTAATAAGCTCAAAAGGTGAAGCCTGGATGAAACACTGAAGATAATTCAAGAGACGACCAGGTTTGTCTACCTCCACATTGCACAGTCTACACTACTACCACACAGCTATTCTCAAACACACCTAAATGAACTTGTACATACAAACAGGGCACGTGAGATGTACCCTCAGCACCATGCCATAAAGTCCCCGTTTTGGCAGGTTTCAATTCTTTTCTCACATTATTTCTAGCACTTTGATCTGGGAAAAACAAATATACGAAACACAAACTGAAATGGTATCAATGTCTTTGAGGGCTCAGAAAAACCTAGCCCAATTTCTAAGTAGGGAAACACCATTCTCATTCAGAAGGGGCTAAATCTGAGCGGCATGGGTGCAAGTTAATATTTCCATCAGCAAGGTCCTGCAGACCATCAGTTGTGCTGCTGAATAAGGTCAAAATGCCCACCATCTCAGCAGGGATCAGTACTTAAGTGCTCATCTTAAAAAAAAAAAAATATGACATTCTTAACTGAAGTTGGCAGAAAAGACAAGATAAGTTTTAACTCTTTAGAAATCTCAAACTCACATCTACAATCTTGAGTTTGAGTTGCTAGTATGAATCAAAGTCCAAGTCACTCTGTCTTCACTGTTACCTTTCTC
Organism: Chloroceryle amazona; assembly: GCA_027560015.1. Classification (NCBI taxonomy): domain Eukaryota; kingdom Metazoa; phylum Chordata; class Aves; order Coraciiformes; family Cerylidae; genus Chloroceryle; species Chloroceryle amazona. Next base: position 15,755 of record JANHFX010010316.1, on the reverse strand, counting down.
TAAAATTAAGTTAATAGCAGAGTTTACAACACTGGCACTCTCTGGATCAAGAATTTTGCCCTGTGCCATCCTAGTGGCCCTCATTTTTATTCTATCTTTTTCAGTACTGTTTTCTGAAAAGGAAGTAGCTGTGTCATGGTTATTAAGAACTCAGATCAAGCAGGGAAAATTAGGGCCAGTTGCAATCTGAAGTACAACCAAAGCACGTGTGCACATATAACCACCACTTTGTAAATTATTTTTACTCAAAAGTTAGGATGTGGAGACTTTGGTTAAAAGCAAGCCTCAGTTTTGACCTCTAAACATAAATTGTGATGCAACAAATTTGAAAACAGTCACAGAAAGCATTCAATCTGTGGAACCTACACTTAAAACTAATGTATTCAATCTAAGGAAGGGCTCAGTAAGGACTGTATTTTAAATAGAGAGATATCAAATAGCTGTAAATACTTGTGGAAAAAAAAAAAGTAAACTTGCTGTAAATATATTTTTTTCTAGCTCTCACTCATCTGGGACTTAGAGAAAAAAAAAGGCCAACATTCGTCTTCTTATGAAATGAAACACTTCAGATCTTTGAACAAGCAGAAGAGGTCAATCATTCAACTCACAACACCGTGGCTTTAAAATGCAAACAGGCTCTGATTTAATACAGATGCAGAGTAAACAATGACACTAACTGACAAGTAACAGGTTTTTTTTCCTATCTCTGTCATATGGAGGAAAATATAGACCTAATCTGTATCACTTAGGGAAAAAAAACAAACAACCAAACAAACAACAAACAAAACCAAACAAACAGACCACAGCTTGGATTGACACAAGCTTTCCCTTTTGAACTTAGTAAAACAGTAATATATCTATCGTACCTGAATTTGGATACAGGCAAACATCATTGATATCACATTCTGGCTCCATTGAGGTAAATATCTTCCCCTGAAAATGTAGGAAGAAAATAAACAAAGAACTCCAAACAATATTATTAAATTTAGTAAATTTAATCATTAAGAATAAACATTACAGAACCTAAGAAATATGATGGAATAAAGGTAGAATAGATTTTGCAGAACAATAAAATGTTATTAGAATATCTGAACATAATGCAAGGAACTCAGCATTGCATTTTGTCTCCAGCACAGTATCTATGGAAGCGTAGCCTACTGGTTATTGAAGACACAGCAATATACAGTGATTTCTCAGTCCACAATTCTGTGTTGAAATATATGTCAGATTTACTTTATTGTATGCAAAATGAGGGACGAGTTCTGTAAGTTCCTGGCACACTGTCAGTCAGTGTGCCCCTCAAGTTGTTGAGCTCTCAATGTGGTAGATTTAAAGCATTTTATTTTGGTAAGTATCATTAGTTGAAATGATGGATTGGGAATAGAATTTGATTTGGGATCTTGTTTCTTCCACTCTTCTCATGTCTACATGAAATACACCATAGCTCAGAACTTTATAAAGTACAGACTCAATATTACAGAGGTTGAAACATAAAAGTATTAAAAGCATCCAGTGGTATCTATCTCACTTAGATCAGAATTGAAGTTATGAAGGTTATTTAAGAAAGAGGTAAAAGCAGGAAACAACACATTCTCAAAAAAAAAAAAAAAAAAAAGAGAATTGGAACAGAGTCTGAAAAACCCAGACAAAATACAGGTGCTCTTATAAGCCAACATGCAAGACAGCCAGTAAAGGAAGAGTCTCTAAGAACTGGGCCACAGAATCTGAAGCATGAGAGTACATGCCTACATGATTCTAAATGAGGGACAGAAACAGCAAATTTTGATCCTATTCCTCCTTCCCTCCTCCCCTTCTCTTTTCCCTGCAGCAATCCCACCTACCTTTCTGAGCCCTTCCTTTCCCTCCCAGTTACATGCTGTTACCCCACCCACCTCTGGTCTCTCCCTGATGATTAATAAGAGTCCTCCCCCACCTCGGTCTTAGCAGACAAAAGCCTCATGCTCCCCACCCCAAGGCACGTCTCAGCATGGGGCTATTCTGGTATCAAAGCCATATGCTCTCCACCCCGCTGTCTGCCTCTGCAGTTGGTTCCCAGCCAGAGATAGTCAGGAACCAACATCTGGGAGAGGTGGAGCCAGCTGGAACATACTCTTAGGAAAGAGTCCAAAGCTATCTTTGCCTTCCAGCAGTAAAAAACCCTCCCTTTTCCCACTGCAGAGGCCACCTGACAAACCTTACAGCGTTTCATTCTCAATGAGAGAAATACATATACCTATTAAAAATGAAGAGGGGCCACTGCAGATGTTTTAAATAGCAAGCAATAAATTTCTCTCTTAAACAGTAAAAAAATAACTGTGGAGGAGCTTATAAAAAAATCTGCTTGCGATCACATAAAAAATAAAGAAGCTGTTGAAAGTTCATGAAGAAGCATAACAATAGAAAAAATGACTGCCTGAAATGGTCAGAGAAAAACTGCTTCTAAACTACAACTGGTCATGGTATGTCTCACTATAAAGCAAGAAAAGCAGAGATGAAGCGTGTTTTTAGAAGGAATACAATGACTGAAGATTGCCTCTCAAACTGAACCAAGTTACAACAGAATTACTATGAACCTAGGGAGGAACGTACTGTGTGCAAGCTTCATTGATGGAAAGATAAGAACAGTGCAATATAACGAAAGCATTATGAAAATTAGAGATTCCAATTTCACTTACTAGTACAAAAGGATAAAGATGTCGCGCACTGCAACATCATTACTACAGCATAACACGCATTCTTATTTGGATCTAGGCACCGTAACTGCTCAATATCCAAATAGGTTTCTGTGAATATAAGCAGCACCTGATTTTAGCAGGTCATAAACTAACTGATGTACCTTCCAAGTTAGCCCTTCCTTTAAGCAGGGAACTGGAATAACCATATTTTTCTCTGATGAAAAATCATAACTGTATGTGTTCAATCACACTGTGAGAAATACACAAACCAGCGCACTGGCCAAGATACTACTATTTATAATAAATCCTTTTGAAGGAAGCATCTCAGGCAGACATGTAAGAATGGCTAAAAAAAATACCCAAGACTACATATTTATACCCAAGAGGCTATTAATATCTTCCCAGATGTTGGTTTATTTAGACAGAACAAAATGCTATATAAATTAGGATACATTAAAAACCCAACTTCCAACCCTGTTTTTCAGTTTTATTATTCAAGTTGCACAAAACCATCAACAACAACAACAAAAAAACACCCCAAAAAACCAAACAAAGTATAAACTAAAAAAAATCTGAATGCAGCAACATAAAACCACTTACGGTATCTTTGTTCCACATTTTTATGATTCGAGAATCTGCAGAGATGATTAAATCCAACTGACGCTGAAACTGAACTGACTTAATCGGCAGGCCGTAGTGGTGATCTTTGACTATTAATGGGTTACTAGACCGGAGATCGTATAATAAAACCTTGAAGAATAAGAGACAGATTAATTTGACAATATTGTAAGATCAAAAGGAAGTCACCCACACTAGATCTTCACTAAAGATTAAACTAAATTTCAGATATTTTTTTTTTTTTATCTAAATACGTGGACAGGAAAAAGTAGTAATTTTAAATTCTGAAAACAGCTTATGAAGGGAGCCCAGTTCTTATTCTGGCAATATATTTTAATCTCCATATGCCTCAGTCTAGAAAAATTAAGAGAAAATTTAAGAGCTCAACATCCTTCTAAAGTCTTTTTAATTTCTACTGAAAAATGAACCATTTTCAAGGCTCTTAGGATTTCTTAATTACTAATATTTCACTTGCAGATCCTTGAGATTTTCTTACAAGATTTAAGTTTTCAGACTCCCATCCACATTCAGTGAGTTTCACTTTTACTAAGTGAAACACCACAGAATATAATATTTTATGGTAAGGAAGCAGAAAGTACAGGCCCTGTCTTCCCAAAACCTGCATTTTTATATCCGAAGTTTCCTATGGTACTTAAAAAAGACGTTAAAACTTTCACATGCAAAGTGTGAATGCTAGTAACTTTGGGGACAAAAATACTATCAGTTTGTTTAATAATAAAATATAATCTCTAGTAAAGTTTGACATGTATACTAACATTACCGCAGTACAACTCTTACATATCTGCTCTTGAACAAGCTAGTTTTCTAAATCATTAAAAGGCTGATGAAGGCAGAAAAAAATCCCCATACTCTACAAATATGATAGTAACAATGACTAAATGAATCCAAGCGATCCCTTATAGAAAGATCAGACAGTAAAAACAATAATTGAAAGACAATCACAGAATCATTTAAATTGGCAAAGATGTTTAGGATTATTGAGTCCAGCCATTAACCTAACTAACACTACCAGGTCCAGCACTAAACCACATCCCTAAGTGACACATCCATGGGAGGGTTCCATTAACAGTGTCAAACACTGTTCATTTCACAACAGATTTCACTACAAAAGGCAACAATTCTTTGGTAAAAGACAGCATGTTAGATTTGAAGCTCCTCCTTTCCTATACAGTAATTATGATTCTTGAATGAGGGGGGATTATTTTTTTAAACCACCTCAAAATTTGTCACAGCACCTGGAAGACAGGGTTACATCAATCACTTCTGCTTCTTCAGCCACCATCAAGGTAAGAGAGAACATGAATGTTGCATTGAGATGATACTGATAAAAAGCAGCAACTTCCCTGCATACTTCACTCTTAAGTACTTAGAAAACTTCCATTTGAAGAGTTTGAAGTTAGAGTATGTAGGTTGTGATGATTTTAAGTGGTGCCTACAGTATTCTGAAGCACAAGACCATCTGACAAAATTAATTTGCAGTTTAAGAATACATG
>JANHFX010010315.1:107585-131350 GCA_027560015.1 Chloroceryle amazona | reverse complement strand
GGAGCCGCCCCCGCGGCGGGAGCAGCGCCGAGCACCCCGGAGAGCCCCAGGGCTGGGGCAGGGTCGGCTGCCTTCTCACCACGCACGTTTTCCTAGAATTATAGACTCTGAGCACCCTGCTCCCTGCAGGGGGTTGGACCAGATGAGCTGGAAAGGTCCCTTCCCACCCAAACCAGTCTGGGATTCGATGGCCCAGGGCTGGATTAGCTGCCGCCCATGGCACCTGGCTGGAGCTCAGCCTCTCCTCGGGTCTGCACCAGCCCTTTGGGGGAACATCCCCGCGGCCCTGAGCTCCTGGTGGCTCTCAGTCTTGTGCAGGGGGTGGTTTTGGATGTGATCGGCATCTCCACCCAACCTGTGGACCCTGCAGGGGACTGGTGACCAGGAGGGCAGCAGGACTGGCAGCACATGGCTGCAAAACGTCTCCGTGTGCCCCTACATGCCCCACGCCAGGGATGGCAGCATCACGGGCTGTCTGATCTCCTCCACCAGCAGCTCCCAGGACCAGGCACGTTCCTGCTGCCGGTGGCTGCAAGGGGGGCTGACAGCCCTCCTGAAATCGGGGCGCTTCCCCACACTACACTTTGATCCCCCAATGCAGGTGCCCAGCCCTGCAGACACCCAGTGAGGTGCAGCACACCACGGGCACTGGCAGGGGTTTCGCTCTCTGCATTCATTTGCTGAACCTCCAAACTCCATCCCCCCCTGATCCCAGCTCCCAGCTTCATCTCCAGCCCCGCTCTGTGTTCGGGGGCCGATCACCAGCAGGCTGCACGATGGGAGCTTCGCAGGAACAAGGAACACAAAGCAGAATTGTAAAACCAGACAGGAGGCGTTTTACACCCCTCAGGACCTTGCCAAAGCCGCAATCCCACCCCTGGCTGGAGCTTCTGGCACATCCAGCAGCGCCAGCAGCACCTAGCACGACCAGCCCCTGCGCATTGCCCAACGCCGGTTCCTCCCTGTCTCGTGTCTGCAGCCCTTGCTCGGGGTAACCTTGGCCCTGCTGCCAGCAGCCAATTTGTTCTGCCCGTGCTTTTCTGGGCTGGTGCCGTGTCCTGAGCTCCTCAGGGGCCTGTAAGAGCAGAGTGCCCAGCCCAGGAGCTGCACACCACACCTGGAGGACACCGCGGCTTCTGCAAACTAAACTTTGCTCTCCCTATTTAAGCTGAGCCTTAAGGCAGGTGCTCCCCAGAGCAGGATTGCTCGGGGCCACCAGTTACCAGCAATGGGGGCCACAGCACGGGCCTTGGTGTGTCCCAAGCCGAGCCACTCACCCTGCGTGGCCCTGGGGCTCCTCTCACGCCGCGTTTACGTGACCGCACAACCTATAGCCGGCAGCCGAGCGGTGCTTCGCGGGTTCTCAGGAAGCGGAGGAAGAGCTGGGCTATAAAAAGAGCGGGCAGACAATGAGAGCTGGCAGGGTGCAGGGGCAGCCCAGCACCCGCGTGGTCTGTGCCATTACAGACACTCGCTCCTGACCCTGGCCACCCTCCTGGGGCTGAGTTCGCCCACTCCCTCGGCAAGCAGCCGAGGTGTTGCTCGCAGGCTCCGGAGGACGGCCAGCCCTTCTGCAAGCCCGGGTGACAGCCTGGTGCCTGCCTTTGGGAGACCGACATCGCCACCTCGTGATGGATGGTGATCCTGGTGTCTGCCAGCCCGGCTCCCCATTCCACCAGGAGCCCACCTTTCTGTCCCCACTGCTGGAAAAAGAAGAGTGGGGAGGCCCAGCAGAGGCACTGGCCACCAGCAGGGTCTGCAGGTTCAGCCCCTGACCTGAGGAGGACTCGGGTCCATCTCAGCCCAGACTACTCGAGGTGGCTCCCGTGACAGATCCCAGCCTGAACACATCAAGCGTGTCCCAAAGCACACAAGGGATGGGCAAAACTTTTTCCTTAGTGCTGCCTTTATTTTTACAGGTTAACACCAGGCATGGAGGACATCAAACACTACAACGTGAGGCCTGTTTGCCTGAGCCCGCACACCAGACCGAATTCACATTGCTACACAGACCGAGAACGAACGGGAAATGAGACAAGGAACACACAGAGCTTCAGTCTCCTGGGAGGGAGGGACAGGACGGGCTTGACAAACGCTCTGCCCCGTGGGAGAAGGAAGCCTTGAAGCTTCCTGGAGCCAAGAGGGATAGAGAGTAACCTGCAACAGGGGGCTGAGTCCCTCCAGAGGCATCTTGGAGTGAGCAGGCTGGGAAGGAGGCTATAGTTAGGCCTACCTAGGTGGCAAGATTGCAGGTTGAGGACCTATGCTTTACCACTGGGAAGAGCTCGCATGTCTGGGGACCCCCTTCCCTGAGGGGGAGGCCCCAGGGCCAGTTGCATGTAACCCATTAGCTGCCAAGCATCTGCACTGTGAGGAAAGCCCTGTCTCTGCCACTCGACGGGGTCCGGCGAGCACCACACACACAACGTTCCCACCACGCAACCCCTCTGTCCTCCTTCACGAGCTCCTCTTCAGCCTCAGGGCATTGTCCAGGGCGACCAGCTGGCGCAAGAAACCCCGGTTGGGGATGATACCGCGGTGGTCCTTGACCGTCTTTATGGCTTCTACAAGGGGCATGTGGTGGCGGATCATGAGGTAGGCGAGGACCAAGGTGGCCGACCTGCTCACCCCGACAGCACAGTGCACAAGGATCCTTCCTGGGAGTGAAACACAGGGGCTGTGTCACAACAGACCAAATATCCCCTTCCAAAATATACTGAGGACCACCTGTTTGCCGTGGCTCAGGCGTGCAGCCTCCAGGCTTAGATGTAGGGCCCCAGTTACAGCGTGACTGTGACCGACCGAGGTCCCCCCCTTGGCAGAGGGTATCAGTGTATCGTGATTTACCAAAACGGACTGAACAGGACCAGCCACAGCTCAGGACACGGGCTGGGGCTGTGACCCGGGAGAACCAGTGCGCTCATCTAGCCTGTTCGCTCTCTGGAGGAGGTGACCCAGTGCAGGTGGCACCATCCCAGGCTAGAAATACCTTTGTTTTCTAGGAAATGTAGCAGTCACCTGTCAGTCTAGCTCTCCACCTCCCCAGGGAAGTTTCTTCCCATCCCTGCTCCCCACTTCTCCCCCAGAAATCTTTACCACCGACCTTCGTTCAGCGCTTGGTGGATGAAGTCAGCTGCAGGATAGAAGTAAGGGCTCATGTCGAAGGAAGGCGAGTCGTGTGCCTCGATGCCCAGGTAGCGGATGCCCGTGCCCTCGTAGTACTCGGCACCCCCCCTCCACTTGCTGTGCGAGGCGTTGAGGATGTGGGTGATGCGCAGCTGGGCCAGCTCGCGACGGTTGGCCGCTATATCTCTGCACGGAGAGAAATGGCGCAGGGATGAGTAAGTTTAGAGCAGTTTGTTCCCAGTGACAGCGTAAAGGCTGTCCTGGACAAACATTTACATCTGACGAGGCTGGATGCAAAGGAAAAATGCCAGGCTCTTAAGATTATTGAACTTTAAGTCAATCTCACAGTCACTGTCTCCACAGACACTCCACCTAACCCACCACGGCAGCACCCTGCGCAGCCGTGTCCTTTCTCCTCCTCTGTCCCAATGCACCCCACCCATCATGTGCTCTCCCCCCTCCCGTGTCCCAACCTCCCCCTCGAGATTTCCCCAGTTCATAAAAAAAAAAAAAATCCCCAACTGCTCCCCACCCCCCAGTTCTCACCCCCTTCTGACACATACTGATCGCCCAGGTAGAGTCCTGGCCAGACCTCATCAGCGTGGTTACAGGCTGTCTTGCCCGTGTACAGCAACCTTTCGAGCTCAAAGACGCTGAGGATGGGGTGGTGGTTGCGCTCCTCCCGTGAGCTCCGGCTCGGTGACCTGGTGCCGTTCCTGGAGAACCTCGACAGGAAAGCCATTGGAGCTGCCGAGACCCACAAGGCATACCTGTGGGTTCGTGAAGGCCGGAGAGTGGCCTGGAGGTCACTTCTGCTGCTGCTGCCACCCACGGTCCTGTCACAGAAGCAGTGGGGATGCCATTAGATGAACCAGGCACCTCTCACTCCACCCCTTTTGTAGAAATACCCACCCGAAGCAGCCAGTTCTCACCTTCCTGATGGGAGGGATGTGTCAAGTCAGCTACCCAGTGGTTCCCAGTGTGAGACAGAGTATCACCTACACCCCCTTCCAAGAAGCAGTAGTGCTGGGGAGAAGTTTACGATGCCAGAGCTGGTGAGAGAAGCCAGAGAGGCAGCCAGACTGCTGAGTCTCCACAGGCTGAGGTTTTGCTCCAGCCCCACGACTTTGGGTTGAGGCCACATTGGCAAGATATGTTTTACACAGGACCACCTTCCTTCTGAGCTGGCTCTGGGGCTTTGCCTGCCAGCAGGACGATGCCAGCTCGAGAACTGATGCTGCCAACCTGCGATCAGAAGCGATGAAAAGCAGCCAGGTCTGGGCAAGACACCAGGATTGGGGAGGAAAAGCCCCCAGACAGGTGGAGGATTCCATATGGAACTGTGCAGCATCTGGCCAGGACCCAGACTCCTCCAGACCAGGCACAAACGCCTCTGGGAAGGGAGAGGCAGAATTAACCCCTTGAATACTCAGGACTGGTTTGAGGTGGGAAGAGTTAACTTCAGGGGAGGAGAAAGCTCATTTTACAGAGCAGATCCTCCAGGACAAAGCTCTGCTCTCAGACCTTCAGGTCACAGTGATATTTGTCACACATCTGCAAGAAACCTCCCTGGACAGCCTGACCCACGTGGAGCAGTTGATGGCCCTGCAGCCAGATGTTTGTCAGAGCTGCCAGGCTTTTCGCTGCTGCCCCACCGACAGAACCCGCAGACAGGAGGATACAATTCTCCTTCCCACCATCACTGCTGCTGCCCTGAGCTCCCCTGGAAGGTGTCCACAGAGCGTCCCACCACAGCCCCCCCAGCAGCAGCTCAGCACTGGCTGGTTGTATCTGGGACTCGGAGGAGGAATCGCAGTGACCTTGGGCTGGGTCAGAGCACGTCTGTCGGCTCTGATGTCTTGCCTAAGGCGCCGGCCGGCAGCCAGCGGTGCAGAAGGAATAAGCCTCCAGCCATTTCTTGGCAACGTGCAGAGGAGGAAAACATTGCAAGGGCATGGAGAGCACGGAGAGGCCAGAGAGACTCGTGGATGGCCTCCCCATCACTCCCTGTTCCAGGGTGGCATTCCAGACCCTGCCTGGCATCCTGGGGTGTTGCTCGTGCCACTCACCCCTGGCACCGAGCGTACCACGCTCCCCCGGCACGGGGTACGGGCCAGACGTCGCCCTCGCACGTCTCCCCTGCCCTGATGAATTCTGGACTCCTTCAGGCTGGGAATCCAGACTTGGCAAACCCCACCTGGAGAAGGCATCCAGCGTGGCCATGTGCTGGGGCCCTCAAACCTTGTGTGACCTTGGCTGCAGCACAGCCACATGCCACCAGCCCCAGGCAGCATTAAGAAACAAACAACAGAAGGGTCTGAAAAAAATGAACTGAATCATCAGTATGAGGCTGTAACCAGCCATCCAGCAGACCCTCTTACTGCTGCAGCTGGCCAGAAAAATCACAATCCCCGTCTGTCCTGGGATGTAGCTCCAGAAACCTCAGGGCTGAAGCTGGCTTCCAGCATCCCACCCCCAGCACACAGAGTGCCAGCCTCCCCCAAAGTGCTGCAGGGGAAGAGAAACTGCCCCCCAGCCAAGACCTCAGAACAGACCCCAAAGCACTCCTGGCACCCAAAACCCCTGCAGGCATTGGCCATACCCCTCCTTTCTGGCAGCCAAGCCTGGGGGCTCGGACTCCACTCCCCTGAGCCCCCTCATAGCTGTCTCCAGAACCCCTCTGCCAGTCGTGCCACGCTCGGAGGGAGGGGAGAAACAGCCCGAGCCTGCCTAGACGCACAGAGCGAGCTCCGCAGAGGCATCGCTGCACGAGCGCAGGCTGCTCAGCCCCGCACACTCCGCAGAGACAGACAGACAGACACGCAGGAGGAAGGAGACGCCCACCCCGTTACCTTTGTGAGCAGGGCTGTGATTTCTCGGCTCAAAGTGAGTGTGGTAGTCAGATCCAGTCGGCCATGTCTTCCTGCTGCTGCCGCCGCTGCTGTGGAAAGGCTGATGTATGAACATCTATTTTAAGCCATGACATGTCCAGAGGCAGGTTTGTTTATATCATGCTGTGCATGGATGGCTAGGGGAGGAATGAGGGAGACGGACACGACCGCCGAGCTCGCAGGGAGGCATCCACACACGCACGCACAAGTGCCCATTACTACGCAGACAGAAACAACAGCAACAATAACATATCAAAATTCTCCTGACAGCTTTTCTCTCACTCCTCCTCCAGCAAACCAAAAAGCCACAGGCGCGCGGAGAAGGCGAGAAGAAAAAGCTGAAGAAGTGGTGCTGATGACACGATTACCCATATCACAAACCTGTAGCCATCTCTGGGGGATGCTCCTTGGCTGGTTTTTACAGTTGACCTTGACCCCCCCCCTCGCTAGGGTCTCTCTGGCAGAGCCACGGCTTACTGGCATTGTCTTCATTCGCTAGGAAAATAAGCCATGGGGGATGTATGTGGTGAGATGACAAACTATTTACAAGTTCACGTCAAAGTCGAGGAATACTTTCTTCTGTGGGGCCAAAAAAAAAAAGGAAAAAAAAAAGAACAAAAAAAAAAAGAGAGAGAGGAAACTCGAAAGATTGAAGCTTTTTGTTTTGACATTTTCTAAATTACACCATTCGTTTCAGAAGTGCTGCAATATTTCAGTTAAATATTTTCCAGGCAGAATATCCTCCTTTTCCCTTTGAAGTGCTGGCTTTTTCAATTTAAAAGTTTGACTCAAATCAGAAAGTAGGAGTGTGCCGGGAAAAACAACCTGAGGAAGATTCAAAACAAGCTGGTTTGACATAGCCCAAGATCATCTATGGTATTCCCACCTCCTCTCCTATTCGATTAATACCCAGGGAAATTTCCTGGTTTGTTTTCAGCCGAACTGGTGGCTATCCCAGAACACAGCCTCAGTAGTTTTGTGATGTTTTGAGTGACTCCATGTCCATCGGCCACGCTGGGGCAGCAGATGTCAGGTCTGGGTTGGAAGGGACCTTGAGAGCTCATCTGGTCCAACCCCCCTGCTGAGAGCAGGGCCACCTCAACCAGAGCAGGTTGCTCAGAGCCCCATCAAGCCTCCCCTTGAATGTCTCCAGGGATGGGGCCTCAACCACCTCCTTGGGCAACCTGTTCCAGTGCTCCACCACCCTCATGGTAAAGAACTTCTTCCTTAGATCCAATCTAAATCCCCTCCTTTCTAATTTAAACCCATCGCCCCTCGTCCTTTCACTCCAGGCCTTTGTAAACAGGTTGCTACATTGCCAGCAGCTGCAGCCACAGAGAGCCAGAGCTACCAGGTACAGCCCCACAGGCTGGCCCCAAGCAGCCTCCTGCTCTCCTGGCATGGCCTCCAAAAGCTCCTGCCCTCATGAAAAGCTGCCCTGCCTCCAGCTGCCTCTGCTCCCAGGCAACAGGCAGCGAGGTTCCACCCTTTGGCCTCTGCAACACCCAGAGTCCTGATTTATCCCCTTCCTCCATGGTTTGCCCCAGCTCTTCCAGGGCCAGTCCCCCAGGCGAGGGACAGACCCCGGGAGGTGCTGGGTGAGGGTTGGCTTCGCTGTCCTCACTGAGCAAACAGGATTTCACTGCTGTGTGGTGCTGCCAGCTTGGGAAGAGCCTCTCCTGTACCCCGAATAAGGGGTTTGATTCCAGTTACCTGCAGAAGGCTTGAGCTTTGCACTTCTGTGGGGCAGCTCCCCTCCAAAAAACAGGGGTCGAGTCACCTAAGAGGAAATTTGCACTTCCACAGCTCTGTGAGACACCTGCAACGTAAAGAAGCAGAAGCCCTCTCCCCCTGCACCAGGGAATTACATTCCCAGTAGTCCGTAAAACATGCTTTGAAACAGAGGTGCCTATAACCCCCATCACAAAAGGTTAAATCTGAATTTAAAAACCTACATGAAATAAAATTAGGTGGGTAAGTCTTTTGGCAGAGCATTGCCTGCAGGGAACTCACTGGTCATTTAAACAGAGGATTAGTAGTTGTTCTGTTTTTATTCCAATAATAATACTGGAATTGCTTTGTAAGGCAGCCAGAAGTCCCCAACAAAGCCAGTGACTGCTTCTTAGATAATGAAATCTCAGATGCTTTGAAATGCCTGGGCAGCTGCATCAAGGAAAAGTGTCAGCAATCTATCTTTCTCTCAGGGAAGTTTTTCAGACACAAAGCAGACCTCTTCGCTTCACCTCCTCTCCTTGTTTTCCATAAACATCGGCGCTGTAGCAGAGACAGAGCTGCTCCTTGCTCCCTGGCAGGATTTATCAGCTCAGTACATTGCTTCTGAAGCTCCTGTCCTTGAAGACAAGAGGCCACTCAGAGCACGGGAGCTGGTCTGCAGGCTCGGCAGGGACACGGGCACAGGCTGGGCTTTGTTGTGACTTTCACATACACCCTGCTCAGTGTCCCCACCTCCTCCTAACCACCCTCAGGTCAGAGTTCTGTCTCTCACCTCTCCGGCCTCCAAGGGCCCTGAGAAGCAAAACCCACTCAAAGAACTAATGAGCAAGACACAGGGAGAGAATTTAAAAGACAACCCCCAAAACTCTCTCTCCTGGCAGCGGTTCTCTCAAAGCTGTTCCACCTGGGAAGCACCCGGCTGCAGGACAGGACACCAGAGTGCCCCACAGCCTCACTTCCCTGGGACCATGATGCCTGAGCACACTGAGAAGTCTCCTCTGGTCCTCAGCAGACAAAGATTATGTGGAAGCACAGCTACGGAGACGCAGGACCCGGCTCCCCCAGTCAAGGGCACTGGCAGAGATCTCCTCTACCCCTGCCTGGCAGACGTGCCTGCTGCTGGGGGTGCTGCTGGCACCCCAGGGGTGGACGCTGGCACGGGCAGCTCTGCTATCCCCAGATATCAGCTGCTGTCCAAAGCTGCTGCGCACAGCGGGCCCGCAGCAGCCAGGGTGGAGCCGCTGTTTGCAGCTCCCAGCAGAATAAACGGGGCACCGGCTGCTCCCAGCTCTCCCCACTTCTCCTCGGCTGCACTTGGAGCAGGGAGGAATCGGGTCTGGGGTCTGCAAACCCAAGTGAGCCAAGATTGAAAGGCTGCTTGGGAAAGTTCACGGATCCAACCACTGGAGGCTGCTCTGGTTATACATAAATCACGCCTGCGCCCCTTGGCAGACAGGGAAAACTCAACAGAAGGAAATGAAGGGCAGGGGTTAGAGAGTTTCAGAGCTGCTATCTCCTGGCTTTATACTCAACATGCATGCAAATTCAGCACAGTCTTCACAGCTCTATTTTAAAGATCAGAGATCAATCACTTCACACACTAAATGCTGCATGTCCAAAAGCCACCTGGAAGGCACGGGAGCCAGACTTCATTATACTCAATCATAAATAGAATATATCTATTTCATCCAACATGTGCTCTTTGATAGACCCACTGCAGAGGAGGGTGACAGACGGAGGGAGTGCAGAGGGCACAGGTAGCTGTAGCATAAGAAAATTAAACCTCCTCCAAGTTCACAGTCAGAGTAAGGAGGTGGCATCCTCAGAAAGGGCAGTGCAGGTTGGCAGAGCAGCATTATAGCCACGTATGGAAAGGGGTCTGAGCATCTGCGATTTATTTGGCACTGGAACTGCCCAGGGGTGGTTGTGGGCTCAGCTTAGGGGGCTGTAACCAGCAGCTGCAGGAGGTAAAGTCACCACAGGCTCTTCACTACCTGCACCGCAGACCAAGCACTCTAGAAGTGCTTCAGAATATATCATGGAACATTCATCTGCAAAGGGTGAGGTCATGTGGCCAGTCAATCCAGGGTAGGATCAATTCTCTGTATCAAAGTAATGAAGTAATAAAGAACAATTGTCACTCCCTACTTGCCTACACTTCGGTCAGGGATAAAGATTTCTTTTGGAGCTCCTTACATGCTCTAGAAGTCTGGAAAGCAATAGCAAAGCCCAAGGGGACAACCCTGCCAGGGGCTCCCCTGAGTCCAGCCCACCCTGCCCAGCCTCCTCACCCTCAGCACATCTGGGACAGAAGCTGTGTGCTGTTGAATCCCCTCCCAAATACTTATCTGCTTCCCTGTAAGAAATGAGATCGAAGGCAATAAACCCTTGGAAGAGAGGATGTGCAAGTAACACAACCCCTCTGTGCCCATTCCAGTAGCATCAGCCAGAAAGTTAAAGCCTCATCACTTGGCTGTATCGATTCACTCATGGAGGGGGCCACTTGAGTTCTGGCAATGCTGAGATATTTTCCATTATAAGAAAGAAAAAAGAAAAAAAGGAGAAGGAAACAACAGGCACCAGACCCATTGTCCGACAGCTGTAAAACCTGCAGAGCCTCAATTTGTGAGGAAGCAGTTTTGTCCGGAGGGAGAAAGAAAAGGCAGCTGCTTGCTTTGGTGCAAACTTGCAGTGTTTATGATTACTTAGCTGGGAGACTCTGAATTGCTCGTGGACGCATTTCGCCTGTCATCCGCTGTCTTGTTAATGTCAGAAGCAGCCTGGGATAGATTTGAGTTGCTAAGGTGCAAGGAGGAAAAAAAAAATCAAATAAAAAAAGTCTGAAAAAAACAATAAGTTGCTGGCAAAATCTGCTGTGAAATCCTGATGCTTTCTGTCTAAGTGTTCACTTCAGCTTGTCACATCTTGTTAGCGGAGCAGGCTGGGGCACAGTCCAAACATTCTTGAAGCTGGTGAGAGGTTTGCTGTTGACTTGATAGTCATTGGGTTTCAGTGCTCGGGAAGATGTCAAATGGAAGAGAACTACCCACCCCCCTCGAAGGGAGGGCAGCCGAGACATTCCCGACTCCCACTAGCAAGGAGTCTGAGCTACTTGCACTCAATGGCTGAGCTGAAGGTTACATTTCTCTTGCATAGCAAAGCAATCTCCAGAACAGAGCAAATCGACACCACAAACCGGTACCTCAAAGGGTTGGGAGCACAGGGGAGGTCCAGCTGGATGGCCGTGCTCTGTGACTAACCACCACTTCTGCACAGCGAGGCTCAAACCCACGTGTGCGAAGCCACACGCTCCCAGAGCTGAGTGCTGATCCATCTACCTGACACCTCGGACTCTAGAAGCTCAGATTTTACTCTTGCAAATCCAAAATCCTCAGGGAAATCTGCTGTGGAGAAAAAAAAATAACTGCATCGGGGTGGAAATTGGGGCCAGGTCCCTGGCAAATTCACGGCAACTTCAGGGAGGCTGGGACCTGTCTGTGATTATTTCTCTTCTGGAGTGTTCTTGGACCAAGAGCTAATCGTTATGAGCACGGAGAGGCAGCAGCAGCAGCATCTTTCCGAGGCCTGTGGCTGCTGTTAACACAACGCATTTCTATTCACGGTGTCTCCGGTGCCGAGAACGCCAGCAGCCCAGCTATCATCTCTAAAGCAGCAAGACCAGCTTAGGAGCTCAAATATATAAAGTCATTGAGAGTTGGGTGCCTAATTCCTTTCAATCTTCTTTCTAATTCCTAGCCTTAAGGCTTTGAGGAAGTGGCTGGTTTGATTTGATGAAGAAGAAAAGCTGCTCCATTAGCAGGTCTGATGTTTGAGAGGCTTCTTTCAGCCTGTGATGAATCCCAGCACCCTCCATCAGGCCACACTTGCTGCTAGATCCTATTTTCCCTTCAGTGACATTATGTCTTAAACAGGCTTTCACTGTAATAACATTTGCAGTAATGAAATCACCCGGCTGTACGATCTCCTTTTAACAGCAAAAATATCTGAGTTGGCTACAAAGGGAGATTTAAATGTCACAGAGAATGTGCTGTATGTGTCCATCAGAAGATAAGGTTTCTCTTTGTTGATGAATGGAGACACAAGGGTGACTGCTGGGCCTTCGGAGCACAAAGGCTCACCAGGCTCCTCGAATAGGGAATGAGGAGGCTGGGGGGGGGAGTGGGATGAGGGAGAGACAGCTAATACAGAAAGCTTTTGAAGTCCCTTGCTGGCTATAGGGCTCCTAAAGATGTAACAATGGCAAGGCACTAAATTTGCAAGTGAAATGAATCAAAATTAGCTCCTCTCTTTCCTTTCCAAGTTCAGGGTTTGCTCTCTAACAGCACCTGGCTGTACAGGGAAGTGAGGGAGGGAAGGATCTCTAAACTGGGCAAGAGCAGTCCCAGCAATGATGCTCTCGAAAGCTCCCAAAGGCCTCAGCAAGTCAAATTAAGGGATATTACCTTTAATGTCCAAGGGTCCGGGAGAGGGGCATGGCTCAGATTCACATCCAGCCTTCCCAGCACCCCCAGCCCAGCTGGCCAGGTGCCTTCCACAGCTGGGGCCAGGGAGCTGTGCCTCGAGTGCCCGTCTCAAACAGAGCCGCCCGCGTCCCTCCGGATACCGCAACCACCCGCCTGCCTTGGCTGCAGGAGAACGATCCAGCTCTGGGCTCAGCATTGCTGTGCACGTTCACAAGCAGGACAGCCCTGAGCTCAACACCTCCGCACCGGGGTGAAACCAGCCCCACTAAGACCAGAATCTGCAGGTGAACTTCACACCTTCAGCTCCTTTTGAAATGAAAAAAACATCAGCAAGGGGGAGGGAAAATTACACTCGATCAACTCCAAATGAGCAATATAAGCTGACAAACTGCACCAAAACTTTTGCTGTTTCTAAATTGTTCCATTTTCTTCGAACAAATGCAGGCACTTTGGCTCTCCCCAGCAGACAGAAATCCTGATTTCCATTGCATGCACTCCAGATTCCCTGGGCCTGATTTGCTTCAGCTGATTAGACCCCAAACTGCTGCTTCAAATTCACTTGTCAGGAATAGTCCCTCTCCTTTTGAAATTTTGGTTGCTTCATTTCCTACTATGGGAATTCTTTCTTATCCCCAGGAAAACTCTCACTTGATTGACTTATTCCAACAAAAAGCTAAACATTCCCAGTCCCACCAAAGCCAGTTGTAAACCCCTCGACATCTCACAGACAGGATTTCACCGGTACACTTCGCTGTGCCTCAGGGTTGCTGGGGAACATTTTTTTTATTATTTACTTTAATTTTATTTATTTATTTTTGAGAAACAGCTCTGTCAAGGACTTGCAGGGTTACATTAGAAACCATTACATTTCGCTGCTGGCTCTTAATGGTTACATGACTTGTACCTCCAGCTTGGCTCTCCATCTGCTACCAGCAGAGACAGTAATATCACAGTCAACATGGGAAGTACTCATGTTCCAAGGGGAGGGGAGTAATAGTGAAAGGAGGAAAATATACTAGAGCTGATGATTTAGCCTGAGAATGGGCAGATCCCATCATCTGCTATGCCCCATGGCATGGCTATGAAAAGAATAACCTTTCCTTGGCAGGAATGGGAAGGGGGACCAATTTTCCACCTCTGTTTTTTGCACAAATGTTAATTTTAGCAAAAGAAGTAAAGGTGATGGAGGACAAATGATTGGGAGGTGGTAAAAATCAAACCTTCTCCTCCTTCCCCAAAGACCTGACAATCTGAGCTGCTTTGCCTAATAGAAACAGGCAGCTAAGAACATTTTGGCTTTAATAATTCTAATTATTCCTCGGTATTGTGAAATAAATTAGAAATCCAAATGAAATCAGTGTCCCATGGCACTAGGAAACATACAGTCGCAGAATGCAGGTATCTAAATCTATCCTGAGTTCTCTCTTGCATAGACAAGACAGAAAATAATAGAAAAATATGATTAGAAACAGGAGAGAAAATTAAAGCACATACTTCTGCACAGCGACGGCTGCAATGTCATGCAGGGAGCTGAAGCAAAACCAGCCCCGAACCTGAGCCTCCTGCACACCCCTCCCACGCCACAGCTTTCCCTTTCCTACCTCTCTGTAACCGATGAGGATGTTTCCCTGGTTCCCTTCTGCCCCTCCCCTGAGGGATATGCAGCTGTGGTTCCTTGACCTGGAAGTTTCAGCAGCTCTCGGCCCCTCGGGAATGGCAGAGCCTTCAGAGCTGGGAAACACCAAGGGACCGGACACTTAACAGGCTGTGAAATCCACCAAGATTTGATGCAGTCCCAGGGGTGTCTGTGGGGCTTCCCTGGAGACACTGCCCCACGGGAAGGCTCTGGCTGCAAGCAGGGAAGAAACTCACTTTTATTTACAGAAAGGGAACAGAAATTCCCCAGCCTTTACCGTACAGCCCAGCTTTAACCCTGGGCACAGCGTTCAAAGATCCAGAAGTCTTTAAAAGTTCTCATGGAGCAGGTGAGCAGGAAGACAATTCATACAGCCACACAGGAGAGCTAAGGACCAAAAATAGACCTTCTCATAGAAGCAGCTCTTTATCAGTATCCTCATCCATCATGCTGAAGGATGAAAGGCCAAATAAATGACCCTGCTACGGGCTGCTATTATTCCAGCCCTGCACAGAGGGAGGCAAATACCCTGAAAGAACCTGGCTGAGCCTGGGAGGCCAGAGCCTGCCTTGCCTAACACCCTGGGACTAACTGGCGATGACAGCAGGTAAAACAAGCGTGGCCAGGTGAGGCCATCCTGGGGAGAGGACGCGCTGCTGGGCAGTGGCTCTGGGCCAGTATATGCTGCCCAGAGGTGGAAAGCCAAATGAAGCACCTTCTCCAACCCCCCAGCGTGTTTCTCACCAACACCAGTGCTAAAACCTGGCCTCGGGGGACTGTTATTTCCCCACACAGCCGTGGGAGAGCTGCTGCTTGAGCAAAAGCCACTCCTATTTTAATCAGTGAAATAACAACATGGAATTAGTACCATCCATTTGACCATGGTTCTCCCTGTCCTGCCAAGGGGTACTTTCACCTACCGCCATCCAGCCCTCCTTTCCCAGCCAGTCCTGGAGCTATGGCAGAAAGCCAAAGAACAGCCCTCCCTGCAGGACCTGCTTTTATCTTCTCCACGCACCTGGCAGAGATTCATGGCAATGTTCTTACAGCTGCTGGTGCTTTAGCAAGGGAGGCTGAGCCACCTGCAGCAGGTGTTCAAAGGAATGCCCAGGGGAAAGAAGGGGAACAGCAAGTGCTGCCATTCCCATCAATTAAAATACAGAGAGCGTGACACAGAGACACCAAAGGAAAAATCCACGCCGATCATTTACGAGGGCCTAAGTTTTACCAGATGACTCACAAAGGGAAACTATCTCACTCCTGAGTCGCTGCCTGAAGGACCCCTGCTCTGTTAAACTGCCTTTCCTGCATATGCACAAATAGCTGCCCCGAGCTGTGTTGATTGCACTCTGTTCGATGGTCCCTGTGTGCTTCGGGCAGTACTAGTCAAGCATTTTAAAGTCCATCTATCTTCATGTTTCTTGCTTTCACTGATTTACAATGTCACATGGAAGCTGGAGGCAGAGCAGGAAATTAAAGCAGGCTTCCCAGGGTGACCCCTTTGAATCCCTCCTCACCTCACAGCGGGCTTGTGCAAACTCACAGCCATCAAGCTCGGTCTGTGCGGCGCTGCTCGTACGGCTCCGTGTGCTGGAAGGAGAACCAGGGCAGTGACAAAAAGCCTGGCTGTACTTGTATGACAACTGGCAGGGTCCCATCCCGGAGCTGCGAGACACACACGTGCAGTGGGAGATAGTGCCTGCCTAAGAAAGCATGCACAGAAGTAGCCAAGGGAGAATACAAAAGAAGTGCTGCTGGTTGGTGCCGCTGCCTCCGTAGGGAACCGGGGCAGGAAGAGGTCAGCTGATTGGCACCACGTAAGTAGCTCGACTCAGCTCAGGAAGCAAGCAGGCTCTGCGAGGCCGAGGCGCTTACCTGCCCCGACATCCGTGTCAGTCACCCGGACACCTGCCTGCCAGCCTCTGCCACGGAAGCACCCACCAGCATTTCAGAGGCATCCTCTGCTCGCTCTAACAAAGGCTTTAAGATCTGCAGCTCTGCATCTCGCAGTCCCTTCTTGGCTTTACAGCCGTCATGTGCTGACAGGTACTTTATGAGCCTGGGGACCCAACCCCTTCTGTTCACTTCAAAATCGCTTTGGTGAGCGAATGGAGGCGAGGGGTGAGCAGAGCTGGTGCATCTCCCAGGCAAGGCTGGGCTCTTTTGGGTTGAATCTTTTGTTCTTTTCCCTCACTGCTTCTGCTGGCTCCGGTGATCTTTCTTCATAAGTTTCCCAAAAGTGACAAGGGCAATTTATTATGTGCGCACAAGGCCTTGGGAATCTCCTGGAGACATATCATTCCTGCTATTATCCTGCTCACATGAGGAGCCGTTGTTCTTGTCAAGCTCGCTCGCTTCCTCCCTTGCAAAGAGAAGAAAGGATGCTGGGGATTTTTCATTAATCATTTTTACGCCGAGAGCTGCAGCTCCCGTCTGCATTCTGATCACTTCTGATCTCTGCCACAATTTTTCATGGTAGCACTTATGAGGATTGTTTTATGCTGCTGGTTTGAGGTGCGTTAATGACCAACCATTCAGAGTCCAGAGCAAAGCCTTAAATTTAATGTACACTCCAGTGGGGAAAATCTATTACAGCTATACATCTTCTTTCTTGCTATTCTTCTTCGAGGAAGGTGCCAGTTGCAAAGAGTGGGGGGAGAGAGGGGGAAAGGCTGGCAGGAGGAGTTTGGCTTATGGTGAAAAGGAGACAGAAGCGAGCAGAGGTTTCTGCACTTGAGCTGGGGCTTGGAGCCGTCGTGGTTGCAAACTGGATGGTCCAGTCAAGGAATGGCCAAGTGGGAAGGGAGAATATTGTCAAAACATAATGCTTGCAACTGATGGGAGCTCAGCATCTCATGATTTCTGGTCCAAGAGGTAAAGCTGCTCCTGACAGTGTGCCAGGGTCTCTGGGGCTTATCTCTGACAGACTGCTTTTCTGGCGCATGGAGACAGTAGCAAGCGCAGAGCACTTCCATCAGTCACGGCCTCTTCACCCCGATCTCTCCGTGCAACAGAGCCAGTCTGCAAGGTGACACAGGGCTGAGGCTGAATTAGCTGGGTCCTGCTCAGGCTTTGATTTCTTCACCTCCCCAGGCACTCCAGTTTCTAAAAACTGTGCTTACGAGTCCAATAGGTGATTATTAATAATGACAAAACTGCCTCACTTCTGTCACCTGAGCTCCACGTCCTTTAGCAAGGCAGCAGGACCAAGCAGCCTTCTCCCACTTCCTCTCTGGAGGATGGTGAAAATGTGCTGTATCTAAAAATAACACTAAAGCTGGACCTTGAATGAATCCCTTCCTTGCACTGTGCCTCTGGACTTCTCCCAGCTACTGTCTGTCTTGTGTGCCAATCTTGTGCTGGCTCTCTCTGCAGCAGAACATCAAGAGCCTGACCCTGGCATCTGGGATCGATGCCCCTTCCTTAACACGCATGTACTGGCACCTCTGTCCCTCTGGAGTTAATCTCAAATGTAATCTTGACTTTTTACACCAAGAGTCAGGAATTGGCTCCTACTCTGCGTGCGGGTGACCGAATACACACCGCATTCTAATTCACAGTCTTTGACATCTCATTTCAATACAAGTATAAAATACGAGGAGCAAGAGATGGGAAAAGACCTTCCAGAACATGAAGCTCAGCTCTCTGAGATAAAATCTCATTCACACCCTACCAAATTGTCTCTTAAAACTGTGAGGCTTCCTCTCCTGCTGCCCTTAGTCCAAGATCAGTCTTCCATTGCACAGAAAACTCTCATTTCCAGCATAAGTTTACTCACAGTGAGGTTGCTCTTACACTGACAGTGTCCTTTAGCCTAAACAGCAACTGCACTACTAACGGTAACAATAACGGTTAATTACGAGCCTAGAGGGGCTGTTGCTGGGCCCCAGAATAACCCTGGTAAGCTGAATGTATGCAAGCTGCAGAATGGTAATAAATAACATCGCAGGTTTATCAGCAATAAAATGGCTTGTCCCAGTCAGAGAGACCAGGAGAGAGATGCTGGGGGGAGTGGGACGTGCTGAGGCGGGCTCCCAGGGCACGGCTCAGTGCCGGTGCGGTTGGGCAAAGGAAACTGCCAAGGAGGGAAGAAAAGAAACGTTCCTGCTCCGTGCGGAGCAATTTGCAGACAGCGGCTGTGTCCCCTGGGAGCAGGCGGCGAGAGAGAAAGACGTTCTTGCTGCCTTTCAGGCTGGACCTACATCAGACTTGTTAATGTCAATAGGAGGGAAATTGAACTGAGCTTTGTTGTAACCCTAATGAATCCTTTGCCAGTTACAGTAAATTTATTCTTTTGATTTCCTTTTCTCCCCCTATCTTGTTTCATGTGTTGGGTTTTTTTTTCCCCCCCCTTTTATTTAATGTTCCTTTTCTGGCAGCTTCTTCTTTTTATTTCTCTCCAATTTAAAACACAGTTAAAAAGCTGTGGTTGATTCCAATTAAATACCCCCTTTGGGATTACTAAAACACACACACTCACACACGCACACAAAGACCCCCTCTTTGATTGTTTCCACGGTAACGTATTTAAATATCTCATTCACGCCATCCAAGTGAAGAGTTGAAGGATTTGGAGGAGCTCTTTCTTTTTCTGCTCCCTCACCTCCCTCCTCCCCCAAATTACTCACGCTGTAGCTGTAACTGGTGCGATACACGTACTGCACCTGCCAAACTTCGGCTGGAACGCAGAATATATCGGGAATATCACAGGGATCACAGGGTGTCAGGGGTTGGAAGGGACCTTGGGGATCTTCGAGCCCAACCCCCCTGCCAGAGCAGGACCAGATAATCCAGCTCAGGTCGCACAGGAACGCAGCCAGGTGGGGTTTGAACATCTCCAGAGAAGGAGACTCCACGACCTTCCCTTGTGTGTGCCAGACTCTCACTAAAACCGGTGAGAAACCAAAGGAGACAACTGGGACTTCAAAGGTAGATTTGGGGAGATGAAGGAAGTTTCCCACTCCTTTTCAGCAGAGAGGCCTTAGAGCTGAATGCAGACCCTTAGTGAGAACAGTAACCCCGCTGCTGGCAAGGCTCTCTGTGAAATTCCTGTGCTGAGCTTTCCAGCCATTGCTGGAAAGAGCTGATTCAGAGACGCTTGTTAGTGCCAGAAGTTCACGCTTTCTCTGCCCACAAAGTTCTTACAGAATAAAAAACTACAGTGACTTTTCTGCCTGAAGCGTTTCCAGTGCCTCGTCACATATTTCTGTAGGAATTGCTTGCATTTCCCTCTCCTCCACTGGCGCAGCAACCCGCTCTGCCTGTGCACGCTGCTTGCTCTGTCCTCCTCCAGAATCACAGAGTCACAGAATGTTTTAGGCTGGAAGGGACCTCTAGAAGTCATCTGGTCCAACCTCCCTACACAAGCAGGGACATCTCTGCCTAGGGCAGGTAAGCCCTAAGGTAGCCCAAGGGCTGTGATGTGTACACAGGGCTTAGCCTGGTCCTCAGTGTTCACTCCCCACAAGGAAGTTGGCCGGCAAGTGGTCTCTGTCAGCCGCTCCGGGGGTGGCTGCAGCCATCTCGGGGTTCGTGCGGTGGCACATCGATGGGTGCAGTAAGGTGTGTCCCTGTTAGCACATGTATCTGGTGGCAGTGAGAGCCGTGGGGACACATCTGCTCCAGCTCCAGTGCTGCCAGGTGAAGAGAGAGGTGACACCGTGTCTTACAGGTGGCCAAATGTGGTCACCACCGTGACTCGCACGTGTCACAGATCCAAGCACACGTGTGTAGCGCCGGGTCTGCCGTTTGCCTATGGACCTGGGCATCAGCAATCTATAAACCCACTCAAAAGACAGACTCGAGCAGGCTGGGAGGAAACTGCAGCACCTGCTGTGCCCTTGACATTTCCCCCTTCCTTCTCCGCTGACTCCAGTGCGAACGGGTTGCTTTGCAGCTGTTAAATATTAGTTCTGCTTTAACAAAGGCGGTATTTTATCATTAAGTGTTCTGTCTCCAAGGAGGGAAAAAGCCCAAAAGCAGAAGTGCACAAGTCAAATCATCATTGCAGTAATGAGCGGAGGACTCCTACAAGGCACTCATTTTACCCGCTGTTCTTTTTCCCTTTCCTTGCTTTGTGTTCGCTCATTTCTTCGCCGCGAGAAACGGGGCTTCTGGCTGAGCTTCCCACACCTGCACAATTGGCCAAATTTAAGGTACGAAAATTTATAACGCAGAGAGGCAAGTTTACGTGTGGCCAAAACAATTCCTGCTTGCTCTCGAGGGTTTCACGTACGAAACGCAGCCTCTGTCTGTCGCTCACAAACTCCTTTTCTTTTGGAAACAAATAGCGGATGTAAACATGCAGTTTTCTTTTCAGAGGGAAAATACCCAACCCGTTTGGGTTTGATCGTGTAGATTGGCATTCTTTGCAGCCCCGGGCCTGTGTTCCTTAATCTGGGGGGTTACAAAACAGTTTGGGCCCTGGGACCGTCCCCGATGATCAGGGAAAGGAATAATGAGTGGATGTGTGGTCTGCTTGTTAAAAGAGCTCAGTATCCAACGGGAGCTCTTGAGTGACCCGAGTGCTCCCGAGTTTCATACTTTTGTACCTTAATGGAAACAAAAGAGCTCTGAACCCCTTTCCATCCTGGGTGCCTTCCAAATCCCACTGAAGTCAACACATCAGAGCCCAGGACTCCTCCCAGCCGCTGCTGATTTAACACAGAGTCCATCTGCAGTTTTCATTTTAACTTGTTCTTCTTGTCCTGGAAGCTTTGAGGCAAGAACAGATTTCAAACGGATCTGGAAAGACTCCTTGGAGACTAGGGCTTTGCAAACCTAATTAATTTGTGTGTGTGTGCGTGTGTAGTAATGTTGCCTGGTTTTGCTATTTTCTCATGGGTCTCAGTTCTGAATTCTTCTTACAATTTTAAGCAGCTGAATCACGGCAAGAACATCACAATTTCCATTTTTCTTAACAAGGGAGAGAGGGAATGATAAATGCTTGGAAACATGAAGCAAGAGCAACTTGTGGCATCAGAAATTAGAGGATGAAGCTGCCACATGTATTATAGGATTGTTCAACTTGTGACTTTTTAAGAAGAGATCAAAATATTTCCGGATGATGCTCCTAACTTCTCAACACTTGGTAGAGACCACAGAGACTTGGGAAACAGTTCACATTTGTAAATATTTTATTCCTATGACTAAAACCCATGTGATTCGAGCACACATTGATCCATATTCTAGTACAAGGACTGAATAATAAATGACCATGTTGGAAACTACCTGGCTAGAAAATAGAACAAAACAACTTCAGCATGCGTTATCTGACTGTGAGAAATGAGATGCTGGTGGGAGAGAGAAGGAAGACTGGTGGTTCATCACAGATCCGCTCTGGGAACTCTCCAAAGACAGGCATTTCGTGCAACTTTTCCCTTTCGGATGTTTTACACCTTTGTTGGGCCGTCATTTCAGCAACATCTTTAACAAACGAAAGCCCTCTGCGGAGCCAATAGTCATTAGAGGAATTTATCACAACTGCCAATCAAGGTGTGTCAGAAAGACTCATCTTTCTTGTTTAAAGCAGCTTTCACGGCACACAGACCACAACTTGTCTTTAGGAAATCAATTGCAGGAAAATTAACAGCTTTTGTGGTGTTACACGACCTCAGCAGCCACCTTGCAGCTTAATTCCTCTCCTCAGCTCCTTGGGTGGCCTCATACGGGTGTTTTGGGAGCAGAAGGGGACTACAGCCCTGAGCGCAAAGCCTGGAATCACCCTCTGTGCTTCTGACTGCAGTGAGGATACAAACAAAGGGCAGGCTCACCGTGGCCGGGTTTGTAAAATGAATGGGAGAAGAGAAGGTACCGGCCACGTCTCCACCTCGCCCTGGTTTGCTGCTCCAAAGCACACTGGTGTGAATTCTGCCGTCGGCTCTGCTGACACCGCTGGCATTTGAAGCGGAGGCAAAACTGACAGACACACCTCAAGGCAGAATTCCACTGTGGGCCTTGACGCAAATGCTTCCTCCTAGATGATAAATACTCATTTCTAAGGGCTTCATTCTCTGCTGATAGTGCTGCCATGAGGGAGATCCTCAGCTGATATGTATCGGCTTGAGAGCTGACTCTGGAGGAGAGCGAAGGTAAGCAAGTCAAACCAATAAAGGGTTGATGATTTTATTCTGCTGACAAGAGTCTCTATTCTTGTCTCGTCCAGAGTTATCCTGCCACCCACGTATTCCTACTCCTAGGTTTTGGCCGAGTACATGTGTCAGGGACTATATGAACCACACACTGATACACTTGAGAAATTAAATTAGACCATAAAACTGCCCAGGGATTGCTGACTCCTTCCCCTGACCTTGCTCTGCATTTGGAAACAATTTACTGCTCAGTTTTTACATCTGAACGTGCCCCTTTGTCTGAAGAAGAACCCTGGCTGGTGCAGACTGTGGGACCACCTGTAGGCTAACACCAGAAGAAACCCAAAGGGCCACATCAAACCGCTCCCTGACTCTGTCTTACAGTTCCACCTCAGGTGAGTATCTGTTGCAGGAACCCTGCCACTGACATTGCTGGCTTTCAGAAAGACCTGCTGTTTTTAAAGGCTTCTCAGTATCTCTCTGCCATTGATTTCAATGGCTGTCAGGCACCTGAATGAATTTTTAAGTCCTAGCCTGCAGTGATTGTTACACTGGCACAGCCTCTTAACTTTCAGTAGGGCTACTCCTGTTCTGCATTGCTGCAGGTAAGCGAAGCAGAGTCACTACAGTTACCTGCAAGGCCCCTGCCAGCTCTGGGACAGCCCATCCTGAGCTCTAACCCAGCAGTGTGGGTGATGCCCTCATCCCCTGGCACAGCTCCTTCTTCACCTTGTCCTCTTCCCTGCTGCTGCTGCTGCCAGGGCTGCTCCTGCACGGGGCTCATGCTCCCACGTTTACTGATTGGCTCCTGTCCGATTCTGACACCTACCCTGGAGAAGGAGCCATTAATTACCAGGGCTCGTCACTTTACAAAACCTACATAAGCTAATACCTTCCCCAGCATCTCTTGAGTTTTCAGAGTGCAATTTATCCTCCCAAGGTTCCTAAGAGACGGCTGGTTAAAAGTCATAGGGACGCCTGGCAGCTCAACCAGGAGACTGCACCGTGTCGAGCAGTGCGTTAACAGGAGGAGATGCACTTAACAATTTACCTTTCCCTGGCACAATGTGGAGCCTGTCGTCTGTGGGGGAGCTGTGAACACACCAGGGTGTTAGGAAAAAAAATCACTTGGGCTCTAACCCTGCTGACAAGAGCTGCTCAAGGGGAAAAAAAATAAGGGGAAAAAAAAAAAGGAAAGCAGTTGATATTTAATGGCTTAAGGATCAGGGAAGACGCAGGGTAAAAAATAAAATGGAGTTTATGAAATAATCACTCCTATGCACGCTTGTCTGTTCCAGAGGATGAGCCACATCAGCTCTCATAAACTGTCACAACTGATGGAGTGATTTAAAATTGCAGTGGAGCAGTACAAAAGGAATTTAAAGAGCTGTGAATAATTACTGTTGTGGGTGGCTGCGGGCTGCGTGAGCAGCAACTTGCAGACGAGACAAGCTCCACAGTGCTGCCAGTGCTGTAGCCACCACCGAGGTTTCCTACTCTCCCATCCAGGAGGGCGACTGCAGACAGTGCCAGTCCTGAAGAAAATCGTAACGGGGACTGCGTGCATGGAATCACAGAATCCTAGACTGGTGGGGTTGGGAGGGAGCTCGGGAGATCGAGTCCAACCCCCCTGCCAGAGCAGGGTCACCCAGGGCAGCCCACACAGGAACAGAGCCAGGGAGGGCTGGAAAGGCTCCAGAGCAGGAGACTCCACAACCTCTCTGGGCAGCCTGGGCCAGGACAGCAAGGGCAGAAATGATGTTCCTTTTATTTACTCCCACACAAACTGGGACTCACTCCGCCG
>JANHFX010010315.1:60772-107485 GCA_027560015.1 Chloroceryle amazona | reverse complement strand
GAAATTGCCTTCGCATGGAAAAGTTAAATGTTGCTTGCTCTGAAGAGCTAGAATTCTACCTGCTGGCAATTTTATTGTGTAAATCTGGCATCAATTTTGCACAGAAGTGGTTATTTTATGGGTAAAAATGAGATGTTGGAGTTGTTTCTCTGGTTCCTGGCGCTACACCCAACACAGTAGATGAAGCCCTTGAGAGGTAAATCACCAGTGAAAACACCCAAGTTCAAGACAGCAGGGAGGGATGCACATCACACAGTTTAGGGGGTAGTATCACGTAGTAATGTTGTCTCCTAGAGGTGATTTATGCAACAACTGCAACTACATCCCTCCTCTGACTGCAGGGGCAGTTCCATTAGCAGTCCCCGTCTCAACCCTTTATATAATCTGGGTCCCCATTAAATCCCAAGTACGTACTGATGCCTTGATAAGATCCTGAATTTCAGCACAGCTCCATTCATTTCTACTCTGGTGCTTATGGACAGTCACCAACACACTGCCCTGGGAGCAGGCTGTCAAACCTGAACCACTCTCCAGAGCTGGCCTAGGCAACCCTGAGCCTCTTTGCTCCCTCAGCTTTTAAGCCCCTAACCTCAAACCTCGCACATTTTTCGCTATGTATGTAGGAGACCTTGCACTGGAGGTCTTGTTCCCAAGTGGGGCCTGTAAACACAGTCATACCAGAAATACTACCAGAAATCTTGATGGTTGATGGCTTCTTCAAAGCCATAGGAGTACAGAGCATCCTCAGCTCAGGAGCACAGAATTATGGGCTCTGCTGGGTGATTTTTTTCCGAGTTAATGAGGTATAAAGCAAAAAATGTAGTGTAATAGGGGTCTGATAGCTAACGGAGCTTCACAGAAGCAAACATCTGGAGGAACACAGTGACCTTTTATTATATGCTTCCTCGAGCTCACTCTGGTCCACAAACCAACCCCGCAAGCCCCAACTCCTCCTAAGCTCTGCACTCCCTGCCGGCAACCTGCAAGCTGATATCTGCTCCTAATTAAGGTCAGCGGACCTGTAATGTCCATTTTGTAAACGATTTCCAGTTCATCTGTGCGGAGGTGGGGACGGACACCTAATATATCACTGGAGATGAAGAGGACTCCACATTTCAAAGTGAGGAGGGGAGTATCCAAGGGAAGTGAAATTAAAAAGCCAGAAAAGAAGAGGCTATAATTCTAATTTTTCAATTCAAATTTTGTGAGGTGCTTCTTAGCTGCTGCTAAATATGCTGAGAGGGGCTGAGAGATAAATGGGTCAAGCTTAGCCTTTGTCAGCACTCTTGCCTCTCTAAATCTGCAGGATCCTTCCATTGCTGTAATTGTTTACTGGGTTCCCAGACTTAGGGAGACATTTCCTGCATAAAAAATAACACCTCTTTTCTTCCTCCAGGCAGTCTCTTACGTTGGTCAATAGCCACTGAGGAAGAAAGTCTTCCCTGCAGATATATTACATTTCCTTGCCCTAAAACATCTACAAATGCATAGGGAGGGTGAGAAGAGGATGCTTTTATGGAGGGCTGCTGGACAGACGGTGGTCTGACCCCTCCAGCTCTCAGCCCACGCTGAGGGAAGTGCCACAGAGAAGAGACACAAGTGACAGACCTGGGCTGCAGCTCCAAGACCTGGTCCACGCTGGGCACCCGCAGAGCCGAGCAGCAGGCGCCGGGCGACCGAGGTAGCCCACGGGCGATCCCACAGCGTGGAGGAAGGCAGCGTTGGCAGTGGCATTTCAAGGGGTCTTGGCACTCGCCAAAGGCACGCGGTGAGCTGGTGCAGGGCAGAGGAGAGATCAGTGCATTCACTGGTCTCTTCAGGTGGAGAAAATCTGACGCCGGGCCAGAACCACTGGTGTCATTGTAATAGAAAGCAGTCAGGGCTCTGTCTGACCAGCAATAAGTAGTGCAGCGGCTGTGAAAAACAGATCCAGTGAAGACTGCTGGGATAAGGAGAAATCTTGACACTGTGGGAGGCAAAGCAGTGTGAGATCAGAGGCTGCAGGACCCCAGAGACCAGTGTCCCCTGAAGCCAGTGGACTGGATGTTAGGATTCAGCTCTCACTGAGCACCCAGACTCTCAGATCAGGGCCATGCAGGGCAGAAATTAACCCTTGAATTTTTAAGTTAGCGAAGGGATAAAATAGCAAGTCAAAGCACACTCCTTTTAACTACTGCTCTTACCCAAATGTGATTCTTCCATCTTTCAAGCACTAAAAAGGTCTCCAGGTCTAGAAGAGCTCTGTAAGAGTCATTCCACTCCCCCAAGCATCTCCTTCCTGCCATGGCTTTCTCAGCTCACTTTAAATGACTATCTCCCTCACTTTGCTAATTACATGATTACAGCATCCAGTGACAATGAGAGAATTAAACCTCCACGCAGCCTTTCAGACAGCACTTTATTACTCTGCAAAAGAGGCTGAATGCCATTTAGCAGAGCGCTGTGCTGAGCAACCGGAATCGTTCTCTTCCACAGGCTTCCTCCTCCTTCCCACCGTCTTCCCAGCCAGCAGGGTTTGCAGAGCCTCAGCAAGGCAGCAAAGAGGGCTGGTGTGGAAGGAAACATCCATTACCATCGGCCCTGCCAGCCCTGGGCCATCCCACCCGTGGAGGAGGAGCAATGGCAGTCAAGTCCGTGTTTGTTTCTCTGCAGATAATGAAACGCTTTGCTTCTCTTGCAAGGGAAGCTGGTAGGACTCTGGGATGGAGGGAAGGGGGGATTCCTGGCAGTAATGGCTGTGCTGCAGCAGGCCTGGACTGAGTTCAGACTTCCACAGAGAAGCCCTCTCCTGAAGGTTTTGCAACCTTACCACACAGGAGCACTACTGGTCTGGAGATGAGGAGTTAGAGGTCAGATACTCAGAGGTGCAAAGGAGCAGGTCCTTTCCAACATGGAATGACAAAGCCTCCAGAGGAGTCGAACACCTGGACAGCCTCTGAGGATGGACTCCACGGCCCTTGTGCAGGGCAGAAGTGGCACTGGGTTGTTCGGTGCTCTGGCCACAACACAGAGGCCAAGTGTGTTCAGAGCTGCTGCCCAAAGCCTCAGCTGCAGCCTTCAGTGCTGTTTCCTCCTCATCATCTCCTTCCCCTGGAAGGACATTTGCTTGCAGCAGATTTCACAAGTCCTCCAACAGCTAATGGGAGGTATTTATTTCCATTCTTCTGGTGCTTCAATTTTAAGTATAGCAATAATTCAATGTATCTCATTTGGGGGGAATGAAAGATTACCCTTATTTTCAGCTCATTTTTTGGTGTTTTATTTCTCTCTCTCCCTTTTTTATTGAGCTCTGAACATTAATAATCAGCCCTCATTAATTCAGTTAATTCTTCAAATCCTCATATTCTTCATGCCCAGTACTATAAAGCCAAAGAGGAGACTAATGAAAGCTGAAGAGATGGTTAGAGTTATTAAAAATCAATTTTTTTTATTTGGTTACCCTGGGGGTGTTAATCTTCTCATCTCACATCTGCACGGTGTCAGTCCCCCAAGAGGAACTCTAAGCTCTGTGGATTTGCAAGACACAGGGGAGCCTCTTCCAAGTTTCTGGGAAGCCTTTGGTTTTAAGGTGTTAGGGTCAGATGTACGTCATGGTGTTAGGGGCCCTCCTCCCAGGGGGCTGCTGACCTCTCCGGAGAGCAGGAAGGGGAAAAAGAGCTTTGCAGTCCAGAAGACTCTAGTGCATTGCTGCCCATCCTCCCTGCAGGTGTTTTCACTGCGGTCAGCACAGGGGATGGTCAGGAAGAGACCGTGCTGTGGGAGAGAAGCCACCCCCCCAGCCCTGGCAGGCAGGAGGGCTGCGATGAATGCCTAGGCTCTGGCACGGCCAGAGGAGCTGCCCGGGATGCTGCCCTTGGTTTGAGGAGATCAGGGGTAATGGAAAATGCAGAACATTAAACATTGAAGGGAAGGACTGGCAGATAGATTTGTTCCGAAGCAAAGGTGAGAAAAAGGGGTGAGGAAGCCGAGTTTACTTCAAGCTTAAGAAGTGAGACAGAGGTGTTTGTCAGGTTTTGCAACAATTCGTTCCTGTCTTGGGAAGGCCCTTTGGTCACCTGTCCTAATGACTAATCCCTCCCATTTCCTTTCCTTGGGTGAGTCCAAGAGTCCCCTGCCAAATGCTGCACACCAAAACACCGTCCTGAGTGTGAGAAACGGGAGGAAAACCAGCAAAGGGCAGAGATTCCCTTTTCCCTCTGTAGGGCACAACCAGAGAGAGGACAGAGCTGGCTTAGGAGTGAGGGAGAAAAAAGGGGATCTGAAAAGCTGGCCAAGAACACGGCTCTGCAGCTGGGGCTCTGTGTGGGGTGTGCAGAGGTACGCTGCCTGCGTGATCTCACCCTTGGTGTTACCATCGCGCCTGAGAGAAGGCACCATGGCAACCAAAGCAGCTTCATTCCCTCGTCTTTAGGATGCTGCTCCCTTAGCTCCCGAGTCCCTTCTCTGCTGAATGGGTGGCAATCCCTTTACCAGAGGCAGAGAAACATCCTTTTGCCAGCACTTTCCTTCCCCTAACACACAGCTGAGAACAGACCTAGAAGAACACCCTCTGGGAGGGTGTGATCCACCAGCTTCCAGTCCCACTTCCATGGGACAAAAGACTTTGTGGCTATGGGACAGTCATGACATTCAGCCCTGTTCCTTCCAGCACATCTTTGATGCCTCCCATGTCAGATTTCACCTCCTGGAGTGACTCTCAAGGGGATTTCTATTGTGTATGCTGGCCAGGTTCCTCCGGGATTCACATTTAAATCTCCTTTTCAAACAGATAATTAAAACATAATAGTGTTTACATTACAGATGGAGCTGAGAGAAAAATAATAATAGCAATAATAATCATAATAAACACTACTTTGCTACTCCAGGGAGTTTGTCAAATGGCTCTTGGAGAGGCTTGGCACACTGTAATGAGTTTAAAGAAAAGGATTTACACTGAGCAAACTTACTCCATTTTTCACGCGCGACCGGTGAGGTGAGGAAGCGTTCAGACGCACGCGGCCACAGCAGCCAGCACTGGGTCTGCAGCAGGACAAAACAATAAAAAAAAAGGAAAGGGCATTAAAATCCCATCATTTTTACGGTAGTGGGCATGTAGAACAGAACTGCAGCTCTGCAGAGTCCAGAAGCTATTCTAACCTAACAGCTTGGCTTTTCCTGTCCATTCAAACAAGCTCATTTCATGCAAGATAAATTACAGGACCCTGCCACCCTCACTCCCTGAAGAGGGCTTTTTATAATTCGCGTTGCGTGTGGAAGGGAATGGACAGTTGGGTTTTCTGACAGATATCCTGTGGCACAATGACCTGCTCTGGAGGCTGCAGTATTTGATTCACCCAACGCCAGCTGGAACAAGAAGTAGCTGTCTCAGGAGAAAGAAGGAAAGGACCAAAAGCAAGTTCCCAGTATAGCCAGCTACAACAAGCCCATGAGAAGTACAAGAGATCTGCTGTATAAATCTATCTAAAAACTGGGTGGCTGCCTCAAGGCTTATTTTTGTGGGACCAAATGAGAAGCTTCATTTGGTAGCAGAGTCCTGGGGAGACGAGGTGGCTTATGACCGGTCTGATATTAATCCTACTGCAGAAGCAATAAAGACAACGCTAACCTAACAAAGATGAAAAATCCAGCAGCTGTAACCCTGAGATTCCTTTTCTTCTTATTTTCTAGTGGTGTTAAAATTGGCTCAATCAATCTAAGCAGCCCCTTATAAGAGCTGAGAGCTTGACTCCCTGCTTTTCTTTCTTCAGAAAGGCTCAAGAGGCAGTAGCAGCTACCCAGTGGACTCTGCCTCAAAGCTCACTCCTGTTTGCCTTCTGCCAGCACCATCTCTGGCACTCCTGCGCTGTGTTTCTGTCACCCATTTGGGCCACTTAATTACGTTCTCTTTTCTTTTGGAAACAGCTGACATAGATAATTATTTTCATGATTAACACTCTTGTGCAGCTAATTGTAATTATACCTTATAATCACAGTTGTGATCGTCAATTACTCATCTCTGCTTCATTTGAATGTTCTTCTTCATCCGAGTTTCTGGAAGTTGCCCAGCCTGAATACACACGCACAACCAACCAGCCCAACTTCCCAAACTTCCCTGCTTTTCTCCAGAGGGATTAATTTGAGGCCATAATAATGAAGAAAGGCCAGATCATCGGTTAGTGTAAATCACTGCAGCGTCACTCCTGTCACCACAGCAATGGTGATTTACAGCAGTTGAGCTGGTGGATGTTTTACTAGGAAACTGGTGTCACCTAAGAAAATATATGTGCCGTAGAGACACTGGCTGATATGGTTTCCATGTATCGAGCAATGCATATTTTCCCTTTTATATCTCTATCCT
Source organism: Chloroceryle amazona (assembly GCA_027560015.1). Classification (NCBI taxonomy): domain Eukaryota; kingdom Metazoa; phylum Chordata; class Aves; order Coraciiformes; family Cerylidae; genus Chloroceryle; species Chloroceryle amazona. Next base: position 101,148 of record JANHFX010010315.1, on the reverse strand, counting down.
CTTATATATTTTGGAGAAGCAAGGAAAAAGCAAACCATCCTGCGTACTCGCTAGGTTGTATATTAGGCAGCATTTTGAAAGGCATTTCATTCTACACCTTGAAAATACACAGGGGGCTGATTCTCCTCTTGCTCCTGCCAATTTCTATGTGGTGTAGCTGCCAATTTGAATCGAGCGGCTCCTGGTTTACACCCTAGTGAGTGCAGACGGCATCAGACATCAGATGAATATGTCAGCTTTACAGAGAGGCTACTGGAATAATTTCTATTCCAAGCCACATACAGGAAGCTCAATAGTCAAAGCCAAATACTTACTATTCACTACAATTTTCAGCTCCAAACCTGGTCGGGGCTTTGCTAGGCTCACTCTAAACCGCAGACAAGTGACAATAGATTTATTAATTGTAGTGGGTGCCCAGGAGCTTAGATTCCAGACTTAATGGACCTGAACTACAGCGGGTGCTGCGGAAATACAAAATGGCATAACGTGAAAGCCTGATGGAACACTGTCAGGGCAGTTTCCTTGCTCCATCCTTCTCTGTCCTCTTTGGGCGAGTGCTTTAATCCTGTGCAGTGGGCTGCAGGCTGGGCCTTCCCAGCCAGAGCATGTGCTGCTTTAAAAATCGTTCCCCACTCCCAAAGAATTGGATGAATGAATAAAGAGGTGAACTCCCAACCTGGAGATTACTGCTGCATTAATAAAGCAACTGTGAACGGATTGTCTCGGCTGCCTGAGCCAACTAGGATTATTAAACCAGGTCCATGATTTAATTAGAGTGCTTAAAACTCATGCTAAAAACAAAAATGCAGCTCTCAGCTAGAACACGAGCTTTGTGCGGGAAGGGTCACCGCAAAGGTCAGCTCTTCCCACAGTACAGTCATGATTATTGAATCAAATGCTAAGGTGGAACTGGGAGGCTCCGCTGAAAGGGGGAGGGAGGGATGGAGGGAGAGCTGTTGTCCCTGTGCTCCAGCACTGCCTGAGGCCAGCAGACGATACAGGTTATTTCTGCCTGCCCAGCAACTCGCATGAAACAGCCTGAAAGAAAGAACAGCCTGAAAGAACAGCCGGAAAGAAAGAACAGCCTGAAAGAACAGCCGGAAAGAAAGAACAGCCTGAAAGAACAGCCTGAAAGAAAGAACAGCCTGAAAGAAAGAACAACCTGAAAGAACAGCCTGAAAGAAAGAAGATCCTGAAAGAAAGAACAGCCTGAAAGAACAGCCTGAAAGAACAAGCTCTACACAGGATTAAAGCCCCCCCAGACCTGCCAGCCTGGTGTCACAATGCAGACAGAGCGCTCCAGGACAGAATGGTGTGACCTGAACCCTCCTAAGCCCAGAGAGCCTCCTGAGGGGTGGCCCGGGACACGCTGCCAGGGTGACACGTTAGCAGACGCCGTGCGGCTCGTACGGAACGACGACGCTCTGCCCCCTCGCATCAGCAGAACTTTGTGACGCTCCAAACGGGCAACAGACTGTCTCACCAGTGCCAATTCAATTAGATGCCCCCGGCCTGACTAGCAGAAAATGGACCGAAAGTAATGCCTTGTGACTAAGCATTACACACTATTTATTCTTTAACTCTTAGCCTGGATTTGAACTGTGACTACAGGAAAAAACCACCACTGCCCATGATGGTAGCTCTGAGCTGATAGGAAGCTTTCTTCCTTTTGAAGAAAATCAATTTTCAGACTTCAAAGGCTCCATACCTCAGTGGTTTTTTTCCTGGCCCAAGACTCCGCTGCATGTTTTCCCTCAACTGACTAAAACTATCAGCATGACTGGGAGTCACTACAGCATCTAAAATGAGCCATAAATCTATCCCCGTGCCCTTTCTGCCAGCCCAGCCCGCGCTGGTACCCAGCCGTGCCCTCCGGAACGTACCACGGCCAAGATCAGAGCACAAACTCCCTTTAACAATGGCAAGAACTGAAAAGAAAGGGAAGGCAAATCACAACAGAGAAGTTAGATGATTGTCTTGCTGAGTAGTTTCCAAATGGACCCATCAAAGTTTGGAGAATTATTTTAATTGATAGCTGCAGATTAACAATAAGATAAATAGAGAAATTAGAAAACACCCGTTACACTCAGCTGAGGCTGTAGGAAAATTTTCAGCCTCAGCTAATGGTTCCATTTTGCAGTTTTAATGAAGTGCAGCCTCCTGAACTGAGTGATCCTAGAGAGCGCCTGAGCCTGTGCATACCAGATCACCCAAGGGCTCCCAGAGAGGCTTGTAGCTCCTTGGAACCAGCTTCTGACCTCAGGGACTGGAGCTGGACAGTAATGCTACTGGGTGAGACTCATCACAGCGCAGAGAACTAGCAGACATTCATGGATTTGAAGGAGTATCTACAGGATCAGCTATGGGCAGATGGGAGCCAGCTCCAGTCCAAAGGAGGTGGACCAGTTTTAGAGCAGCGCTGAGCCCAGGGTAATATGCCCAGGCTCTCAGGAGAGTTTGCTAGCCCCGTGCTGGCACTGCACTGATACCTCTACGTGACTTCCAGTTGAGGGCTGGCTCACACCCAGCCGGTGCCAAGTGTGGGCAAAGCACGTTTACAGCTGCAGACATAACCCGATAGCTCAGCACCGTGCACGGATGTGGTGCTGGTTCCCCACGCAGGTTTAGGTTTCACCAGCTGCAGACTTTCCCTGGGCTGGCCATGCTCCAAGACCAGGTATCTCACCCTGAGGAGCCAGGTATCACCAGGCTCCTGAGCTGGGGAGTTCACTGCCATCCAGCAGAAAAGGGAATTTAAAGCAGGCAGATACCAGCTGAGCCTGGGTGGGCTCCCACAGCCCTGCGCTGTACCACGGCCCGTTCCTGCTCTCTGTAGTACCAAAATCCTGCTTTGTCCCGCTCCAGCCTGAGCGACTGGGGCTGAACCGGGTCGCCGCGTTGCACCCCGGGGCTGGAGGGCTTTGTGAGAGCAGGGAGGCAGCCCCAGGCAGGGCAGCCTCAAACCTTCACCCTCTGCCACCCGAGCAGCTTCTGTCTCTGACAGCTGTATTGTAATAACCGTCCCTGCAGCACAGCGAGCTCGTTTCACACACTGACTCTAATAACTACACACAAAATGGCCTGTTCATTGAGGCCAAGGGTTCCATTTGCTCCTGAAACGTTACTTGGAAGAGGAAACAGTACATTTAATTAAGCATCCTGTTATGCTCGGCATGAAGGATTAAGCAGCAGGGCAATTTCAGGAGACTTGACACTGTGGTGCCAGGAACAGCATCGGTGGCTGTTTGAGTTCGATGGGGGCTCCCTGGAAAGGAAGGAGGGGTAGTTTTCTGTGTTTCCTCTGCTCTCTCCAATACTGTTTGGTCTTGGGACTTGGGAGAGTTTTTCCCAGTTTGCCACTGACTTTATATATGCCATCCTTGGTAGGTGCAGTCACCCCCTCCCCACCTCCAGCTCCGTAACCATGAAAATGGTAAATGCTCCGAGTTTTAGGACTCAAATACCCTCTTCATTTTCTAACCTTTCAGCCACCAGAGCTAAGGAGAGACAGTACACCTCCTTTGCCAGTTACAAAGTGGGAATACACGACTCCAATGCCTCCGACGTGCAGGGACCTGAGAGGAAAATCAGGCCTGATGCATGGTCACACAGGACCCGCTGCAACTCATAGGCTGGATGAGGCCACCAGCTGGACTATGGCTCTGTCACTCTCACTGCCTTCACCACGGAACGTTTTCAAGAGCAGACACAGCCCAGTGTGTGTATACACTCCCATACAAGAGCCAAATCTCCTGATCTTCCTGCCTGACAGCAATGAAAAATAAAAAGCAAGTGGAGGTGCTTCCCTTATCCTCTCTGCACCCAGGGTCGTCTGCACAGCAGTTCTCCTTCGCAAAGGGATGATGATTAAACCGATACAGTCGGCTCCTCCTCACTCCTCTGCTCCTCAGCTACCTCTGGCTCTGAATTACTCACAGGAGGAATTTGTCTCACAACCATGAGCAGAGTCTACAGAGATGTGCTTTGAACCCAGACGTTTTAGAGAGTAAGGTGATGGAAATACCCCCGTATACGGCAGTATTTCCCTGTATCCATTCAACTGCTAAGGTTGATGGTCAGGCAGAGGACATAACTGCAGTTAAGAAAGAATGAAATACAAAGAACTTTGCAGGAAAAGCTCTAGGGAACAAGGGGGAGCAGGGAAGGAGCGTGAGATATAGTTATAGCTGACATAATGAAGAGAGAAATGCAGCTTGGAGCTGACAGGGAGGGAACAAACAGGAATAGCTCCCTCAACAGAAGCGAATTGCAGATTTGGTTATTGCAGCCGTATTTGCCCATTTACCACCCCGGAAAGTATAAGCCTCTGCCTTTCCCTGTAAATGAAAACGGACATGGATGTGTGCTGGCAGGCAGTGCGCACAGAGGGCATTCCTGCACACTAATGTACTCCACCGAGCCCTGAGCTTGCACTTAATTGGAGGAAAATACACCAATTCACACAGGCTGTTGTTGTTTCGGGTCACCCTGACAAAGCCAGCAGCTGGTGCTCAGGGACTGGGCTGATGGTGTATTACATGTGCCACTCTTCATCTGTCAGGACAGCAAGAGTTCTGCATTAACACAGGAACTAATAATAATAAAAATAGAGCCATCAAGAGGAGTCCTTTGTGTATTTATTCACACGGTCACAGATCTTTTTTATGGAACATCATTTAAAGCACAGCCATACCACTAAAATGCCTAAAAAACTACCCAGAGACCAAGTGACAACACATTTGTATTTCCTAGCTGTCCGTGTTACAGATTCTGAGGCATTTTGCACCGCCCGACCATCCGGTGTGCAGGTGAAGACCAGCACGAGTGGGACTCTGCATACAGAGCGTGCACAGCTTGAGAACTGGTGCTCGTGTTCCTGCGCTCCTCCCCAGGCTCTCTCTGGACCACTGGTGCGTCTTTGACCACGTTAAAATCAGAAGCATCTTCCAAAAATTCAGGTTGTATTAAGAGTCTTATCCTTAATCCCTCAACTTGAGTGTATTGATAAGAAAATACCAATTAAGATTCATATTCCCATGCCAGACCTGTAGTCAGAGACTAAGGAGATTATGTGATCACTCTAATTTCACACCCAGGAATGTTAAATAGTTACGACTTTATCACATTCGAACAGCAACGGCCCACGACCTCCAGGGTCCTTTTGGCCTATTTGTAGCCACCACTGCAGATGTCCCCTGACCTTCCCTGGAAACAACTCGGGTGGCCTCTCTGCACCTTCAAAAGAAAGATTTTTCCAAGAGAAACAGGGGCAGCATGCGTTAGCAGCCTGACCAGACCGGGATCAAAGGGCTTCGCCCGAGTCCTCCAGACAGATCCAAGTGTGGATGACAATCTTAATGAACAGCTGCCAGCACCAGAAACTATAATGCTGGTGCCCGATCGCATGAGACAAGAATATCAGCTGATGCTTGCTGAGGCAGCAGGAGCCAAAGGGGCTTTGTACACCTGAGTCTACCAGGCAGAGCTAAAATCAGGCAGGAGCACCAGGACATATTCACAGAGAGACTTAGAGACGCTGTGGAGGGCTTGCAGCTGTAGGATTTTCTCAAGTTTGGCACCAATTTATGTAAGGTGAAATGACAAATGTGGCTCAGGGGAAGTTTTATTACCAGCCATCCTTAACAGCCTGGGAAGATGGGGACTGAATTAGGAAATCCTGCAAAGCCTGAGCTTTTTGCCTTGCAAAATCAAGGTAAACCTGGTGGGGATTTGGAAATTCAAATGGACCGGCCCAGAAACTGGCTGGTCCTGGCTGGGCAGAGGATGAGATGAGCCTTGTGCCATTGACTAGTTTAGTGCATCTCTATTAGGCACCTGAAAGCTGCATATAAAGGTAACCAATGCAACAATACCATCTTGTTCCTGTTGCTATGACATTTTCCATCCCTCTTCATTGTTTTCATGTGCCTGTTAGCCTCCAGGCCTGCACAAGATCTGAAGAGACACCCTTCTTCAATATGGGGCTCCCACTGAAGCCATTAAGCCTCTGTGTGAATGCCCAGGACTGCTGCAGAGAGCTCTTTCTGGCCAGAGGCCTCGGGCCACAAGCTGCTCGGGCTGCAGCTGCCTCCCACCGCCAGCGTCTGCAGCACCCAGCAGAATCAGCTCCCAGGCTCACTTGGCACTAACGTAATATGAAAAGTCATCATAAAAAATAACAGCTCCAGGCTCTACAGATGTGGGAAAACTGACTCCGGCTCTGGTTATTGCAGAGCGTTTTTACAGGAACAAAATAAGCAGAAGGGTGTTTTGCGACCAGGCAGGCGGGCACATCGGCTGCCTGCAGAGCTTAAGCCCAAGCTTCCACTCGGTGTTAGAGGGGAGCAAAATAACCTTTTCCATTTCATTTCAAAAAACTCCAAACTAATTATCTTTTCATTCTTCTTCCATCCTTTCACTGCCAAGGGAAAGAAATCAGGACAGGACACCTGGCCTTTGTAGATCTTGCAGTGTTTATCACCTGAAGCCTTGTTCCCAACAGGAACGCTCAGCACAGTGCTTAGATGAAACCAGCCAGGGAGGCTGGGACAGGCACTGGGAGCATCCTTCTGCAGACAGCCCTGAAGGGAACAAGACTGTTCCATTTGTGCAGAGCCAAATCTCCTACTGAGCATCAGATTATTGGGTTTTTGGGTTGGGCTTTTCTGAGTAAGGACCCAGAAGAGGGAGACAGCAGCAGGAGAAAGATGGAAAAAAAGAAGAAACAAGAAAAAAAGCATGAAAGACAAACAAAGAAGAAAGATTAAAATAAAAAAAAAAAAATCAGTACAGGAGGATTAGGATTCAGGCCAGCATTGTCTGCAGCCTTCCAAACCATCTGATATATCTAAGGAAGAGGCAGACAACACATCTGAGCAAAAACTACAGGTGGCTGAATTCATTAGCTCCAAATCCCACTACCCCCAAACATCAGGCACTGGGATTAAGGACTCAAAGCTAGTTTGCTGCTACATCCCAAACCTCAGATATTATTTGGATTCAGATTGGAAGTGTTGCAGATGGGTTTGTTTAGGGAAGGAGAGAGCTGCTGTCTTTTCCTATTCTCCCTTCCGCTGAAGCAGAAAAGCACCTTTTTCTTTCCTTTATAACATGATATTAAAAACACTGCCGCCCTCCCTACCCTGTCTGAGCTCAACTCCCATTGATCTTAACAAGCTTCCAGTTCCCTTCAAATATCCTGGTGCTACAAGATGGATCGGCAGAGATTCACTTCAAGGCAATGGGAGATTTGCCTCTTCCTATCCTCTGTGCTCGTGGGATGTTACAAGAAAGGAATTTACTGTCCTAAACCACTGAAAAAGTCCCGTTGTGTGACTAAACAAAGGAACCCAATGACAAACGGCATCTAATTTTACCCCGAAACACTAAACACTTGCCAGCTTCTCTTGATTTTGTGGCAAAGCCCCTAAAAGCTCCCCAGTAACCACAGATAGCCAGATTCAGAAAGGTCAAAACAGTTGACAGGCATCAGAACTCCATTCATTTCCTGGTGCCACCATCTACTCCCTGGGATGAGTCATTTGATCCATCTGTGATTCAATTCTTCCTATAAAATGGGAATAATTCTGGTTTTGCTCGTGGCAGCATTGGTAGAATAAAGAATTCATGATGCTGAGACATTCAGATATTATCCTCATCCAAGGAGAATCTGTACAGGTTGAAAAGTTCATGAATCTTGCAAAGAGCATAACCTGCATCTCCTGCTAAATCAGGTGAGCATCGTATCATCTGCCAGGACCGCCTTGCGCAGGTCTAATTATCTGCTGGCAAAGGAGGCACAGAAGCATAACTGGCAGCGTGCTCACTTCATCCGGATGGTGCCAAACAAGCGGGTAAGTTCATCACAGCCTGTGTACAGCATCCAGAAGTGGTACACAGAGAGACAATTAGTGTTCATGCAGCTTTCGTATGGGATGCCATCAGAAGCCTGGAAGATATTTGTGTTTATTACAGCCTTGGTACCCAGTCAGGACTGAAAACAGTCATTGGCGTGATGCTCACTTAAGAAAGGATTTGATGGACAGAAAGCTCGAACAAGAGAAAAAGAAAAGGCAGTTTTGGAACACTGTAATCATGTCTCAGTAAAACACCGAGTATGGCAATTAATTATCGATCACGGATCTCTCTCTTTGTCTTTCTCTTGTTTCCCAGGGCTCTGCAGATCTGTCAAACACCACACCAGAGGTAATTGGGTATTTGCTTCCAGGTAGGGAGTCAGTTACCTGCCTAACAACCCCAGTCCAAGTTGAACACTTCTCCTCATGTCTGGCTTTGTTTGTAATCAGGCACACTTTGCAGTCTGCAGGCAGCTCAGCAGGGCACAGTAGATTTTTACTGCTTTTCTGCTGTGCCTCGACCACACGTCCCTCCATGCCACAGAGCAAGCTGCCTGAGGCAGGGGACAGAGCTTGCCTGGAAGCAGAGCACTGGTATTCTGCAGCAGTTGTAAATGCACCACGGTGATGCCATCTGCCTTCTCATCAGGTTGTTCTCCCAGATCCCTGAGCACCCATTCCTGTATCCTCTTGGTAATAACCACGAGAAACTCAATACAACTGTCCTGCATACAGAGATGGAGAGACAAGAAAATCCTCGAGAAGGCTGGGACAAGGGTTTTTCTTTCAAAGAAATGGGTATACACCAAAAAGCTAAGCACATTCTTGTTTTCTAGAAGTCAGCAGTTGGCTTTAAAACAGGAAAAAGAAACAAACCAAACCAGAATTTTCTTCTGCCTTGTTCAAAAGCCCACTGAGCAGAGTCTTCGGAGACTGCATCTCCATCCTTTCCCCACCCTCATAGACATAACTTATTGCATCAACAGTGCTTACAACAGCATAGTATTTCCTGTCAAGTTAACTGAGGGTGGAGATGCTCTGGCATGTCAATATGTGTTTGGGATGATGAGGGCAGCAGTTGCCTTCAGCAGAGAACTTGGAGCAACAGCTGACCTGAAATAACTGCACAGGAGAAGAGAAAGCCAAGCTCTGGGGGCTGGAGACGAGCCAGCTCTCCTACTGCAACTTTCTGAAGCAGTGTAAATGTTTGGGAACTTCTACTCTCAGCTTGTATCACTGTTTGCTCAAACTGGCATCTGGGGCAAGAATATGCTGCTATCACCTCCCCCTCCTGCAGGATAATGAATTGCCACTTTCCCTTCTAAAACCAAATGGCACTTTCTTTGCAATTCGGTTCAGTTGGGTGTCTTTGCTAACACTGCTGTAGCAGGGGCTCCAGATGGTGCCCTTACACGTCCTCTTACATGTTCTCTTGGCACAAGAGCAAATCTTCTTTGGGTTAGCAGAAACTCTGCAGTGGTTTCTCTGGGTGAGATAAGGCTGTCAGGAAACTGGTACTCTGTCACAATTTCTCTGGCAGCAGTTCAATGTAAGACTAGAGTTCCTCCTTGAAGGCAGCACTAATCTAAGGTCATGAACGAGAAGGTTGCCAGAGAGGTATTTTTTATCATCCCCAATGCAGGACCAGCATGCACAGGGGGACAAACCAACCGAGCACGAGGGACAGGGTACTAGAGAGGGCCTGCTATGGCAAACCAACCCCTTTAAGTTCTACTTGCCAGGAAAGTCCTGAGTACAATTAAGGCTGTAGATGTTTCACTGAGTATAGGCTGCTGCAGTCTTGCCCACTGTTCAATCACCTTCCCTTTAGGTTCCTTATAAACACATTAGTGTGGCATGACGCTGAAGGGTTCTCCTGCTTGTAGGGAGATCTCATCCTTGTTTCCTGTAGCAGGCTGTACCACAGCAGTACAGCCGTGTTCTACAGAATCAGTTCTTCCCACCATTACCTTTTAGCTCCTGATTGCTGCTTTACCCACCCCTGCGCCTGGGCAGATGCTGGTCTCCAATTAACTGTGTTATCTGCAAAGCCCTAAGGGAAAAATAGGGAAAAAATTGCCAGTTGGACCAGTTTCCAAAGGGAACTGGTTTGATTACCTCCATGTATTCTTTATTCATATAGTGCTGAGAGCAGTGAAACCCAGAAGCCTATCCCTTTGTCTGTCTCTGTCTGTTTGTCCGTCCAGCTCTCATCTGTCTCTGTTCCCTTCATTAAGGGGACAGCAGGTGGCACAGCAAATGATGGATGGGCAGAGGATGAACTAGAATAGGGTCTACTCATCATCCATTCGTGCACCAGAGCAAGATAGATGGTCACAAAGAGCTTTCAATTTACCCAAAGGCTGAGTCACGTGCCCTGCAAGGGCCTTTCTCAGAGACTGGGGGGCACTAATTTGCAGCCACTGGTGGGCAAAGCACTGGAGAGGGCAGGAGCACGCAGAACTCATCTAAACTCCATCTCAGCCTTGGAGATCTTGGATGGACAAACAAATTACGGGCTGGATCCTTACATTTGAGCTTCTCGTGGCTAGACATGGCTTTCCTTAGTCGGAAAAAAAAATCCTCCTGGCTTTTTCTGGAAGGGGAAAGTTTTGCAGAAAAGAATCCTCACGGTAGGCTATTTCCTGGCAGTCAGAGCCAGAGATTTCTGTTATTTACAGCTGCAGCCCCTGGACCTGACCCTTGTACGAGGGCACCGAGCAGGTGTACACAGCCCTGAGGTACAGCCAGGTTAACCAAAGGCTACGTGGACAGAAAACATATGGGTGAAGAAGGTGGGCAAACATAAAGCTGTGCTTTCAGCAGCTTCAATCTTACAAAATGCACAGCCCAAGTAAAGCAGCAGCTTTGTCACTGAAGAAGCAAGAAAAGGAACTTGGTCTTCTGCAAAACTTTGCTGACAGCAGCAGAAGAAAAGCGAGCAGCCAGAGGTAGCGATTAGAAAGGAATAAATTCTGAGCAAAGAGCACGCACCAAACAATTTTCTGTTAGTTATCAGTTATTCAAAAATTGCCACTACCTCTGCAGCTTCCTCCACTTTTTCATATGATCAAAGACCTCATTCCATGCCAACATGCTCCTATTCTTCCCCTCCAGAATACAGGGGAGCAAATTTAATCTTTGAAGCTTTTCTCATTCTCTCTCTCACTCCAACTTCCACTCTTTACTTTGTAAAGGTTTGCAGTGTACCTACCACAATGATAAAATGCATCCTGTTTACAGGGAAAGAAAAAACCTACCTCAGCACTTTCTCCTTGGGAGGAAAACAGGGGGAAAAAAGGTACATTTTAAAGCATTTTAGATTGTGACTTCTGCAAATTAGAAAATGCACACTTCTTCCCCAGATGGAATATAGGCAATTACACTGTGAAAGCAAGTGCTATTTCTGTCCCCTTTGCCTCACAGTCTTACTAATGCTTTTAAGATACATAAAGATACGCTTGTTTGTAGTGAGGAAGATGGCCATCAGCAGCTTACATCTAGTCCATGAGATCAGGGAATGAGGAAATAGCTTTGCTTCATATTAATTTTCGTACTAGCTAAATAAAATTCTTTGAAAGCCTTGGAGACTGAATTTCTTTTTATCCACAAAACCCAGCAAACTTTTCTCCACAGTGCTCTTCAGGCCCAAAACTGCTGTGGGTTTCCACTGCTGGTTATTCACAGACAGAACGTGGGTGCTTGGGACAGCACGGTAGCCACGATGGGTGCGGTGCTCCTGTACCTGTGCCCACACAGGCACTCCCGAGGGGAAAAACATCACAGCAGCAGCCAGGCCCCTTGGTGCCAACACCCAGCTGCTCTCAGCTCTAAGCCAGCTTTGTCAGGTGGGGAGGTATTTATGTAGATACACCTCAGCCCTTGCTTAATTTCCGTGTGTAAGATGACATGCTGAAATCAGTGCTAATCATATCGCCTCTCTGAGTCCTGTTCTGTGCCTGGATCTAAGGAAGAAGTTCTTTACCATGAGGATGGTGGAACACTGGAACCAGTTGCCCAGGGAGGTGGTTGAGGCCCCATCCCTGGAGACATTCAAGGGGAGGCTTGATGGGGCTCTGAGCAGCCTGCTCTGGTTGAGGTCGCTCTGCTCTCAGCAGGGAGGTTGGACCAGATGAGCTCTAGAGGTCCCTTCCAACCCAGACAGTTCTGTGAGTCTACCAGGATTGAGAGAAGACAGGTAGGACAACAAGAAAACTATGGAAAGACATGGACAGCTAGACATATACATACACAGATCCGACCTGTCCATCTATTTAACTGGCATATGCCTGCATACGCCTCCTCTCTGCACTGGCACCTCAACCTGAAACCAAGCAAGGTAATTGCACACATTTGGTGAGGGCAGAGCATCAGGACTGGCTCCTGGCTGAACAATCCGTTTGGCAGTGCAGACGATTGGCCCCTACCATGAAAAAAAAAAGCTCTCCCAGCTCCCTCAGAACTTCTACAGGCTTGTTCTCCCTACTGCCTTAGCCCTGCCTCATGCAAAGCCATCCTGTTGAAGACACCTTCCTGCTCTGCAGACTCGGCTTTTCTCAGTCACCCTTTCTTTCGCAGAGTATTGCTTTATATTTTGTCCTCCTTTGGCTAACCCTTTATCACTCCATATGTGATTGGAGGAGCTATCTACCAGCAGCATATGTGTTTAATCAACTTTAATACTTACACAGACTATAAGTAAGAGGAGTGTTCTGGACAGGGAATAATTATCATTTTAATTACATTAGAGAAGATAGTTAGACTGCCAGAGGGTAAAAAAAATTCTGCAGCTTAGTGCAGTACTAGAGTGGGTAGTAGCAGCCAGGAGGTGGACCTGTGTTGTCTGTAAGGCAGTAGAAACATGGACTGAGGGAGCACAGCTCTGAAAGAGGTTCCATAAACGGGCAGTTCTGGCTCCAGCAGGAATGGAAATGGCTGAAGCTGCACCACAGCATCCCTGTCCCATCTCAGTGCAGAGGAAAACAGAGCCCTTCTGAATCATATCCACCTAGAACAGACTTATAAGCTTCTATAAAGCATTAGCAATTTACAGCTGAGGGACTTTACTAACAAACCGAAGAGTTTTCCTCTGGCCTGCTCACAGTACCATCAAGACAGCAAGCTGCCCCAGGCAGGATGATGACAGGGAAACTGAGATACAGAGGCAGCAAACTGCTCAACTAAGGCCATTGGGTGTCAGAGGCGTAGCTCCAAATACAACAGTCTGATTAAATTTATGGAGTACCTTTAAAGTTTGAGCTGAAATGTCTTTCTATTTGCCCCAGGGTATAGGCGAGGCACATCTATTTCTCCTCTAAACCTACAAGGGTTAGGAACATTACTTTTCATAAAGAAACAAGTGCATAATGCTGAGATTCACATGTAATCACATCTCTGCAACAAATTCAGCCTTAAGAACAAACAGTAAATATTGAGAGACTTGTACTGACAGAATCACAAAAATTGGCAACATTACAAATCCCTTTGGAGACTTTGACTATCTCCTGCCTATCCTTAAAAGCTCGCAATCCAAGAAGTATTTGCTCGGTAAATTTTACATAGCTATCTGCTCTTGGTGGTGGGAGATTGGTTGCTCTAAGTCTTGCAGGTCTGTTTCTGAACTAGAAGCCTAAAGTGATTTAAAAGAAAAAAGAAAAGCAAGTAGTGTGTGACACTCCCACAGAAGCAGACTGCCTCAGGTTTCTGGGAAAGCCCCTGTTTGCACAGCAGGTAATGGCAACCGTGTCCTGCCACAGGCTTGCCGGACCTCTTCTCCCAGCTCCGGGTTTCTCCCACCACGGGAGCCCCTTTATCAGGGCACCAACTCTGCAGGCTGAGCTGTCAGACCCAGGAGTTAACGGCTGCAAAAGTGATGAGAGTTATCTGAGTTTCCACAAGCAACTGGTGCCTACAAAAATCTTTCACACGAAGAGCCCCACCTGGTGAAGCAACCAGACCAGTCCCGTGCCTCTTGACTGGACTGTATCATTACCTTACCTAACTGGCCCTGCTCCTGGAGGGCCATGGCACCAGCCAGTCATGAGCTGCACTGTATTAGCTCATTTGCAAACACTGCGGTCCCTTCTTGGGGCCCTCCTCATTTGTTTGCGTTTGCACTGCCACAGAAACGGCTACACTGAGAGAAGGAAAAGGATGCAGGAACTAAAAAAAGAAACAATTTGTTCCAGGATTGCTTTGGGATTGTTCATGGTATTTAACAACGTTTCTTTTCAGCCCAAAAGTATAAGAGCGATTTTAACCAAACTATTTCAACGATCAGTTGTAGGATAACCTCAGCCATCTCCTCGTCTCCTTTGGATTAGTGTAATCGTGAAAGCAAGGAGGCTAATGACTAAATCCTGCTGCTGGGGCCAATTTCATTAGGGCCATTTCTTTTGACACATGTAAACAGCACCTTAGATTTTAAGCCAATGATTATGTTTAGCATTTCACATCAGCTTGAAATATGCTTGTTTTGGTCCAGTAGTACCAATATTTCACATCAGTATTCTCTGCAGGGCTAAGTAACAAATATGCATTGGACTATTATTCAAGCAAGGAAGGTTTTTTTTTCCCTTCTTAGCTCTTGTGTTGCACATCAATGCTGACCCAAGGCAGCCCCTGTACTCCAGCTCTGCATGTACCTCGTGCCATTGCATTTGTTATCGCAGTGCCCACAGGCATAACAAGAAAACTATCCTATGAAGACAAAGCAAAATGAAAGACCTTGCCCCCAAACGCTTATAGCAACCGAATTCACTTTGGTAAATGTTATCTTATTTCTAAGCTTCTAAGCACAGCGCAAGCATCTGTTTGGAACCACCCAGGATGTAAGATTTATCAAGGTTAAACTCCCCCTGATGTAGTTAATTTTGACTTAGAGGTGATTGGAACCCAGAAGATGGTCCCAATCCCACTAATTCCCGAGGCAGGTACGCCTGTGCCATCGAGGAACTGGCTAAGGCAGGCGAGACTGTACCAATAGCAGTAACAGAAATATAATACGCCTCATTTTCACCTGTTCCACGCACTCCTTTTGACTGGCACACACTGTAATAACTCAGAATGAACTGACTCCTACATATTTCTGCAGAACAGACATGGAATTACTCTTCTGGTTTTCAAAGCCTTTTCTTCCAAAATTACCAAACTGATTGCACTGTAAATTTCCATTCTGAGCAAGGTCTCTTACTGGATCAGGCTGAGCACTGCGGTGCAGGCTGCTGCTCCCAGGTAAAACAGAGTTCTTTGTGACCCTACTGAGGGATGGGAACCCACCCACCATCCCACCTTGATTCAGTCAGCAAGCAGCAGCTAAACTCCCTTAGAGACTGTTTGCATGCTTGTTTCTCTACGAGTGTTACCAAAGCTAATTCACTGTAACTAACGTGGTCCTGTCAGTTGTTGTTAACTTTCTATCGAGGTAAAACCAGCAGCTCCAAGCAGTGTTCTAGCTGGGAAAGATTAGCTCCTGTTAGAGGGGAGCAGCTTGAGACTACTCCCTGGTTTGTCACAGCAGTCAGATCACACTTTGCCTAAATTACCATTCCTGAGAGAGCTCTGCACACACAGGACCTAACGGGACGGGCAGCATCCCAGTGCTGCCATCCCAGCTGGGGGCTGAGGCAGAGCTCTGCAGAGGTGACAGCTCTGGGAAAGTCATGAGTCCAGTTGTACAGCTCAGTGACAGCCCAGACAGCATCAGAATCCAGAGGTTGCTCGTATACCCTGGGCTAGAAGGCAAATCAGCTCTTGTGTCCCTACAGGACCCAGACTGGACATCAAATCCCAGCTTTCTGTGGAAGGGTCCAAATATTCTGTGGGGTTTTCTCTGCTCATTTCATATTTTGTTTCTATCAGTAGGCTCAGGGAAGGACTAACAGCAAATACTAAAATGTTCCGGGGATAAACATCTAGTTGCAATGAGAAAAGATGGTCTTGGCTAATAAATGAGCTAGTTAATATTCCTCCCTGATGTGTCCTAGTTTTCCTATACAATACTGAGATACTCCGGAAAGTTGATCCTAATTAACTAACAATGTGAATTTAGAACGATTCAGTTAAAACACATTTAGCCTCATGGGGACACATTCATAACTGAAGCAACTTGAATTTCAGCTGGGGAGAAAGGCATTGTCGAGAGCAATCAAGTTACTGTGAGTTAACCGAGTCCTGATCAGACAGGAACTGCCTGTGGACACTCTCAGCCCATCCTAAACACAGAAAAACATCCGCTTGCCTGGGATTTTACTTTACAGTTGGGCCAGGGTAAGGGTTTGTGCTCAGTTACTGCAATGCAGCTGACAAGGGGTGGCTCGGAAACCTGTGAAGCTCAGTCTATCCCAGTCCTACACCCACACCAGCTGAGTTACATCCCCTTTAGTTTGCACCAGGGTTGTCCACATGCCTGTTTATGCTCATGTCATTTGTTTGGGTTAGTTTTTCTACATCTACCTGCACAAACAAGCTCTTAATGTCTTTGTTGCTTCACCAGTGGCACAGAAACCTCTATGAATGTGTGTCCTGAGCTTATTTCTGAGCCTGCAAACCCTGGCTACAGATTTTAAGCATGAGCATGAAAAATTCTGCTTTTATTTTCAGTAGACAAGTACAGGTGCTTCCTTAACACAAATACTAATCAATAGGAGTCATGCAGATCGGCTGTTAGAAAGGCTGTGCTCTTGTTAAGGTTTTACATTAACTTTACATTCCAAAATTGATTTAGATAATCATCTGAGATTTTATGTGCTTATCTGAACCTGCAAGCCTCTGATACTGAGGTAACGTTGCTGAAGGTATGAGCACACACAAACACAGCAGTAAAATTCATGGTAGCTTTGTGCTCAAATACTGGTGTACACTGGCTGAGATTTACCTCACGGGGGACCAGATTTGAGGTCAATGTCTCAGCTCCAAAGCCACGGTTCTTAAATTCTTAATAGGACTTTTCAAAAATCAGACTATTTTATTCCAGGATCTTAGGAATAAAATAAACAGTCTTGGCTTTCCATCTCCGCTCTCCAGTTTGCTGTTCCCTTAGTGAAGTCAGTGGAACTATACAGAGATGCACCAGCTGGGTATTGAACCCAAGCATCAAGAATCATTGCTGCTTTTAAAAAGAACAATAGATATACTGAAGCATTAAAAAGTCTTTTCCATGGTTATCATCTACTTAGCTCAGCACAAGCACGCTGCAGATAAACACTTAATTTCCAGCATTATGGTATCAGAGGGTGGACTGCTTTCTCTGGTCACAGCTTGAATTTATCATTACCAGTCAAAAGCACCCTATGGATTCAGCAGAGGGCAGAGATCAGTTGTTTCATCCAAATGAAGCATCCTTCTCCTTAATGGCCTTTGAGTTTGCCCCATCCCTCCTACTTTGTCCCTCGGCTACAAGATGATCACAAATGCTTCTGAATTAGACCTTCAGATTTGCTTTTGGATGCATATAAAATAATGATTCCTGAAAACAATTTCCTCATGATTAAAGATCCGCTGCTGCTAAAAATATTTAAAGCAGGAATCATCCCAAATAATAGACTTGGCAACATGCACCAGAAGTGACAGAAATTGCTGGCACTGTGAAGAAAACAAACATCAAAAGACAAAATATCATCAGACACTGAAACACTGGATTTTTTTTTTTTCCTCTTTGCTCCTGCCATTTTGCCAAGGTTATTTGTGCATCTTCCTAATTCCAGCTAATCACACAAACTCAATTCAAGATCTTCTTTGAAATCTCCCTGGGATGGCACCTACACTTGTGTGCCCCTTATTCTGCTCCCCTGATGAACCACCCTCTTGGTTCCAAATGAAAAGCCACATTCAGTAGCCAACTGTTGGGGTGTTCTATTTTGCAGATCTTATTCCACTTCATTTGCTTTCTTTTCCCCCCCCTAAAGAAATGTTGTGGAAGTAGCAGCATTGACTGCTCCTTCCTCCCTCCTCTTCCTAGGAGAGGACTCTCTCAAGGGATGTCTGCTTGTTAGTTCACGTGCTCCCCTGCTGCTGTCACCAAGCTGCCCCTTACTGGTAGTTCAGCCACTAATCGGCTCTAACGGATGCGATCTGAAAGTCCTGCTAATGAAGGGCCTGGTCCAGAGAAATTACCTGGATGCCTCACAATCCCAAGCACCAAAGTCAGAGTTGGCAGCATCGCATTCCCCAGGGAAGCCAGGGCACCTACCACCGCCGCGTTGTGTCGACACCATGAATTACATTTCACGGGGACTTAAAATCATCGGCCCAGCGCTGTAAACCACACGGTGCTTCACACTCACTGTAAGAGAGTAACGTACCCTGACCCCCGAGAGCTACAGCCCCAGAGACCTTCCTCGGGAGAAGGTGCACGCAGGGAGACATCTCAGGGGGCTGATCTCCAACACTGATCTGCGTTTGCAGCTTGTTCCAAAGCTGCATGCGGTTAACAGGACTCTGTAGGGCTCAAAGAGACTCAGAGGGGTCTGACAACACGTGCATGAGACCACAGTGTAGATCAGACAAGTTCTGGGGGCATCAGTGCTGTACTCAGTCTCCCAGTGTCAGAACCCACGGGAAGCCAGCAGAGCTGCTGTAGCACAAGATGAACCAGTACAAATCTAGGTTTTGTCCTTTCCACCTCAGGGAGCTGGTCTCTCTTTTGTGGATGGGCAGAGCCTCACCATTTTCACCATTACTTCAGAGACAGGGGAGGAAATGAAAAGCAAGAGGTGGAATAGACTAAATCCCACTCATTTCAATCATTTGAGGATTATATCCAAGTAAACGATGAGAAAAGCTACGGATATTTCCAATGCCACCTGCAAACATCGCCACATCTTAGGAGACCTCTCAGACAAGGGGTCTTAAGAGGAGCCAGGAACTGCTAGAGGGGCTCAGCTGCAGCATGTTTGGCAGGATCTGAGAAAAACCCTTTCGGGAGCTGACAAGCAGCAATGAAATCAATTGCATCAGAGAGAGTATAGGAAGAAGGAATGACAGAACACAGGAAAGGTGAGGAAGTGACCTTGCTGAAAGCTGAGCAGACTGAAGAATAATCGTGCTGAAGGACAGTGCTCCCAGGAATCTCAGGCCTGAATGTAAAGGGACCAATTCACAGGACTGGAGGGGAACTGGGAATGCCAAGGGGTGTTTTGCAGGTTGCTATTTCTGCAGGGCCTGTGAACATTAAGTACAGAGGATCGAGGTGGGGGTCATATTTACAGTCACACCCCCCCCTACAAAAGCAGAGGATTTGGCCAGGCCTGGCCTTAAGCCTGCTGGAGCTCACAGGAGCTTTTTGACTGACATCCAGTGTGGTACAAGGCTGATGACCATCTTGGACAGACACAGGGCAAGCTGTTCTCTTGTTCAAGTAAAGGTGAGAAGGAGAGACAAGAAAATTATGCATGTAGCTCATCACGCAGTATCAGATGCTCCTCAGCACTTTTCTGTGTGATTAGGAGTGCGAACTGTGCAGCCAGTACCTGGGGTATCTGGCAGGGTTTTCCAAGGTCAGAAGATGATGACCCCTAAAGTTTAGAGACCATCCACACAGCAGTACAACACCACTGCCAAATGCTGCTGTCAGCCTGAAGGCTTGTTAGCAACACTTCTCCAGTTTATCTCCCTGTGATCAGCGAGTTTCCAGTCTCAGACCGTGTGGAAGAGCAAGGGCTAATAAGGTTTAGACTTTACCTTCCACATAAAAGCAACAGCATTTTTACTTCATTTACTTGGTTGTTTGAAGCTTTGTTTTATTTCTTAGGGAGAAAAGTTTGTTCTGGTCATGAATCTCACTTTCTAAATGCACTGACAGTAATAAATGGATCCAATTACTTCTACTGGGTATGGTTTTTTTAACTTCACTGGTATTTGTGCAAACACTCCCACATGCACACGCTCAGAGTTACATAAGGATCAGATTCATAAGCAAGCATCATAAAGCTCCATGCACACACAACAGGACATCAGCACGTCAACAGGAGCAGACAAACACAACAGCAGCATGAAAGCTCCACGAGTGGATGCTCACACACCCGCTTGCGGATGCCCACAGACACCCAGGCGTGTCCAGGAGCCCAGTGCACGTGCTCCATGGTGCTGCTCAGCACAACCATCCCATACAGAGACGTGCACCCATCTGAGGCAGGCTCAGGCAGACCTGTGCCTTCTGCGAGTGAAAGGTTTAAAACCTTCCTTCTAGCAGGAGGAAAAAAAAACCCCACACAAAACAAAACACAATCCTGGCTTGCTATTCACAAAGCTAATCTTGCTAATTAAAATGCTTCTGGTCAAATGCATAATAACATTAGCATGAATTTTTGCCAGATGCAAAAAAAAAAAAATAGGAATTAGCAGTGGGAAAAATCCACTCCAGCCTGATTCCAGATCCTAGTATTGCCTGCAAAGTCAGAGTTTGCCCCTGCATTCTGTGCTTACCATCTGACTAGCAGCATCTAGACACCATGTGTACGATAGCTATGGACCTGCCAGTGCTTCTACCCTGTGATAGGCTACTCCAGTACTGCAGCAGTTCCTCCCCCCTCCCCAGTTTTACTATTCATATTAAATCTTCATCAATGCAGCAGAGAAGTCAGCTACACAGAAAACCAGGGGGAAATTGGCTGTGGCTCAAGGTGCTTTTTCTCCCAGTACCCAAAGGTGGTGCTGGTGCATTTACTGTTAAGGGCACCACACACTGGCAAATGCACTTTTTTTTATTAAATCAAGTTGCCTGTAGATTAAAACTGTGTATTGCTTAACTTCACAAGCCGTATTTAAGTCTGACACCTGCATGTATGCCTTGGTTATTAAAATATCTGCTGCATCTGTATTCCCGCTGCTGCTGCGCTCGCTTTTAGCCAGAGGTACTACCTGGTGTGTGGCATCCCTGGAGCAGCAGCCCTAGAGAGGTTTTAACAGAGCTGGAACTGGAAGAACAGGCCCTCCAGCCCTCTCTCTGACCCCAGGTACCCCTTAGTCACAGAAGAACCTACAGCCACACTGGTTCACAAAACTCCTTTTCCCTGTTTCTGCCCTGTCAGCTTCAATGCATCGGAGGCTACAGCTTGAGATGTTCTGCTAGAGCAGAGAATGAATCTTGGCACCATCCAAGCCTAGGAACAGAACAAAACCAGCACTGCACAGCCCCAAGAGGGGAGGAAAGTGGGTGCAGTGAGAAAAGCACATACTGCAAGAAGCAAGCAGACAACTTGGGCTGCGATGCCACGATCACCGAATGCAGGAAAACCAACCCAGCCACCACAGCTAGGAAAGCAAAGTGCCCAATATTCAGACTGGATGGTTGCTCAGTGGCTCTGACATCGCCAGCTCCTGAGCATTTGGGGACTAAAGATCACTTCCCATGCAGCACAGTGGAGCTGTTTGCAGAGAGCAGCACACCAGAAGAATGGTCAGGCTTCAAATATCAACAGAGGTCAGGAATGTCAATGGAATAATGCCAAGCAGCTTTAGGAGTGCAGGTTTCATCCAGCTAATGTTAATGGATGATTTCTGTTCAGTATTTAAAGGAAGAGGCAAAGGTTAAGCTCCTTGCCATTGTACCCCATGGGGTAGGCTGCTCTGGTTCCTAAACAGGATGAAAGGAGGAATGATCAGAAACAATAGAGGTCAAAGCTGTGAAGACTGGGTAAAAAAAAAAAGCAAACTAAACAGAACCTGTGAAACATGAAAAGTGAGAAGAAAAACTTTACACTATCTCCTTCAAAAGAAAATGCTATTATAACTTTTAAATCATCTACTCACGCTGTGACGCCCACAAGAAATTAGCTGACTAAGCTGTCTCTACTCATCTATTGCCTGAATTTCTCTGATGAATGAATTCCTTGTCTTCATGAAGGAAGAAAACACAAGGACACTGAGGCTGAAGTGTAGAAGTGCAAGAAGATAAAAGGGGTCTGTCAAATGGAAGAAAAGAACAGGGGATTCTCCATAGTGTATTAAAAGAAGAAATATAACAACACGTAACTAACAAAGCAGGAATACATACACAGGCTACTGGCCTTGCCCCTGAAGAGAATCCATCCAGGTTCTCTGAATTGCAAACTGCCAATGAAAATTCCAAGGTCTGCTGATAGTTGGCCAACGTGTTCTAGCTGCAGCCTTTGGAGTAAACGTTACCCCGAATTTTAGGGAAATACCTGCCACAGGAAGGGCTTCTGTGTGAAGATGTTTATCCAGTAAGAGCTGAAGCTGGGTTTCAGTTTTGCTTTATGAGCTCTATGGATGTTCTTACTGAAACATTCAAATGACCACAATAATAATTTGTCTTTAAACTAGCACATCTGAGAGAGTATGGATGCTAAAAGATGGAAACAGAGATAAATGACATCTATTTCAGGTTGTGTTCTGTTTTTTATTGTAGAGGAATAAAGGAAATCTAAAAAGGCAGGAAAGTTCCTGTTGATCAGCAGACAGGTCAACCTCATTACGTATGAATCCTGTATTACATTTTTCCACATTTATTGATAATCCCACATCAACAGCTACCAAAGCTGAAATGCAGAAGGCTGCAGCAGGAAAGCTATTCTTCTCTTTTAGTGTCCTTAACACTGCCGACCCGCACATCTGAAGAGTGAAAGTGGCATGCCATTGTGTACTGGCCCCCTCCAACCTCTGCATGTAAATATTTTATGATTCCTTTGGTTCCATCTTTACCTTCTCATCTTTTGATTGAAGTAAAAGCTGATCACCAGTAAAACATCCCTTAAGAGCTTCATAAGCCAAAAGCGCCTGGAAACATCTCTATTCTCAGAATCCTCCTTAATGAATGTGGAAAGCTCTCTTCAGCGCTCTAAGTGTAGGAGATTGATAAAGATTCTATTTACTTTTTTTCCCCCCTTATAAGAACTTAATGAGACAAAATTGGTAGCTCGTAATCAGGCATTGGCCTTTTCATCTCTCCGGGTTTTATTTACAAAAGCTTATTAGAGCAAAGCACGCTAAGCGATATGCAGCGATAACTAGAGCATTGCTTAACGATCCCTAGCAGGCAGCACAGAGCACAGAAAATGAAACAGAAAAGGTGATTAAAGAAATGTTACCTAAACAGAAACCTTCCCCCCGCTGCCAGACCCCCCGGCACTGTGCGTGAACCTGCAGATGAATCCACTGGCTACACTGCATCTTGTGGCATTGCTGCACTGAGAGGGGTTTCTGGTGCATAGCCCGTGACATCTCAAGGCCTGAGCAGTCCGGATCCAACTGAGACAGCTCTTCTCAAGCAAGAAGCCAGGCCAGAGCAGAGTCAGCTCTGCTGTCCACTACAGGGGACTTTTCCAGCTTCAACACATCTGCAGTAGTAAAAAAGGTAACTACCAACGCTCACATCTAAGTTGCTCCGTGTCTCAGTTTTCCCCTCTAAAATGGCAATAATATCATCCAACTCTTCCAAACTTGACAAGACTTTGGGCAATATTTTAAAGTCTACTTAAGATTTTAAATTCTAATTAAGAACAGAAAGGACAAGGAAGCACCAAAGACACTGGAATTCTGCAGAGAGAAAATCCATAGTAGGCTTCCGACACAAGCTCTTTTCTCACACACACTGCTAGTTCTGCTTTCAAACAGAGCAATACAGTTGCTCCTTCTCCCTCTAATTTGCTGCTTCAGTTTCATCCTGATAAATAGAACTGCCACTCTTGCATAGGGAAAGAGAACTCACCATATCATAGGCAGCAATCACACCGTACACAAAACAAGCACTCTTAATAATTAAATTACTTCCAGCCCCCTTTCTCTGTTCCTTTTCAGCATCGCACCGATGGGCTGTTTATCTTTGGCACAGCAGAAGCGAAGGAAGCAGCAAAATCTTCTCCTAGCAATTCATTCACAGGAGGAGGGGGAGAGACAGAAAGGCTGAAGACAAACACACTCAGCCTTTGGTGCCAACACTGTCTCTTCAAAATGAAGATTTGAACGAGGATCAGATCTCAATTAGCCAGGTGACTTTTGATAGAGACCTGTCAACTCACTTGTAATATTAAGCGCTTTGGGTTCTATCCAGCTGTTTCTCCAGTACCACAGCTATGCTCCAGCTGTGCAGAAGCTTGCATCTTGCTCTGCTGTTCCCATTTAAAAGGGGTGTTTCTTCATTAGAGCAGACTTGTGCTGACTGACTAGAGTGATCTGAAGAGTAAACAGTTTGAATACAACGAATAAGGAGAAAGAACAAACCAGCCAGCTCCTTCCTAGAGCAGACTAAATTTGCCTTGTAATTAATACCTTGGCATAAGGACAGCACATCAGAAGGCAATTTCCAGCTCTACTACACACTCCATATGGAATCTTGTGTGTGTGTCAAAGTCCAGTGACACCTCACCCTGAGCAAGAGGGATACTAAATCCTTTGTCTGAATTGTCTATTTATATCCTCAATTCTTCCACCTAGGGACTGCCTTTTCTACAGCTGTACAACAGGACTTTGACCTGGGGTTTCTAGCTGCTGCCCCAGTACAAGTGACCAGTCAGATGAGCCCAGGATAGGTTGTCTGGTTCAGAACTCTAGGCTTGAAGGTGTTATTTTGGCTTTGGTCCCACCTCTGCAAATAAATAACCGATTGCAGTGAATCTGGATGCAACACAGAAGGAAAGGTGCTAACACACTTCTCGGGTGAGCTAAATCCACAGGCTCACAGACCCTGCATTGCAGCTTAGTTCCCTCCCTGACCCTCCCTCAAAACAGGAGGCTGCTGAAAATACAGGTCTCTGGCTCTGTGCCCACTCCCCACTGACAGACACACCGAGTGCTCTCAATTTGCATCTGCCATTATCTTTTGTGTGTGCCGAGGTTTAATGTGCAATAAATGTAAATGGGTGATGTATATTCTGCATTTTATTAGCTCTCATTTCTCCCTAACCTCGTACACAGCCGTCTCAAGGGCTGCTTTCTGGTCCACCAAGAAGCCCCCAACATGGAGGTTTGTTGCTACCGTCACTAGGTACTTCTAGGGAAAGAGAGCAATTTGCAATTATTAATGAAATAAGCTGACTTCACCCATGGCTTTTAGATAGCTTTCAGCAGGTTTGACTTGAGACTCATCCAACAGATCAAAAACTGAGCTCAGAAATTTAGGATCATGAGCCTTGTGATGTGTCCAGCTTTTGGCCTGAATGGGTCAGAACTCACACAGGGAAATTGTGTTCCCAGGCACATCCCATACGTCATCAGGAATGAGCATTTCTATCTAGTTTTGCTTATAGTTCCTACCTTAATTAAGGCACATCCTCTATCTACACAGTAACAGAATGTCCTGTCCCTGCCCAACTTCCCCACTGGTGCTTGAAATCATTCCTTTCATCTTCTAAATACGAAAGGATGAAGGGTAATACACAAAACCAGCACTTGCTTTGAAGCCATTCGGACTAAATACCTATAATGCAGGTAATGCTGCTGGTCACAGTCCAGCTCTTCAACAGGTCATTTACACCACTCCTGCAGGGAGGTTTGCAGCCTCCCTTCCTCTCCTGGTGTATTTTCCCATATGCAAAAATCCCTCCAGTGTTTCTATCCACCCAGCTGGCACTCGCAGCAGAGCCAGAGCACAACACAGGCAACTGCTCCACGGAGAGAAGTTGTGGGCACCAAAATTTCAGCTTGGAGTGGCTTAGATCAGAGATTTCGAAACAGACATATATAGGGATTTTATAGGGGTATATAACAGCTTCTGTCCACAGGGTGTATCGGTGCCCACAGGGCGCTTAAACACTCTGGGTTTAAATCCAACTTAAAACAACCTGGGCTGAGCAGAATGATCTCCTCCAGGTAAGCGATGCCCTGACTGATCACACAGCCACCCCATACACAGCTATGGTTCAGCAAGACCACCAGAAAAGGAAGCTGGTCTGCGTGACATCCTCACACAAAGGACATTAAGCAACAGCTTCCTCCCTACCTCGGAGTTCTTGTGTCTAACTGTGAACAGAGAATAAACAAGTGGGGGAAAAAAGTGGCAGAAGGACACAGCATCATCTAAATTCTAAATCTCTGCTCTTCTAGTCTCCGCCTGACAATGAGGCACAAACTCTAACCCACCTTTTCATTCAGGCTGGGCATGAACACAGGAAAAGCACTCTCACTGTGTTCACCACCCAGCCCATCCCCATGGGGTTACTAGAATCTGGCTGCACCGATTTATTCACAAGAGTTGCTGCCTTACTCCTCAGCTATATAATTTAAATATTCCTCTGCAGGGACAGCAGAAATCACACCTTCCTCAGGTCTCCCGAGAGCAGTCTGCTTGCGATTACCCTGCCAGGAAGGTACATTAATGTTCCTGGGCAGCAAAAAGATGTGGTTTGCTGGTCAATCCCTCAGAAGGCAATAAACCAGGGGCGCCAATTCCTTTTAATGCTTTCTGGGTCCCACTAGAACAGACTTGTTCTGGATTTAGGAAGGTGTACATGAAAGCAAAGCTAAGATAAATGAGAACATATTATCACCTATCAGTCAGCTATATAGTAAAGCTGTCTGGCAGTTTAATTTTCACTTGTTACTTAAATTTCCTATTCCATGCTTAGGAGCTACATTTAAATGCAGTATTGGGAAGCAGGTAGATTCTCTCCTTCCATTTCCAGCGAGCTCTCAAGCACCAGGGAGCAGGATACAGTGACAGTGGGCAGCTCTGCTTTCCACAGGCAGCATTGCCACACTCACTTCCTATCACCATGGATTCAGTTGGCATTAATAAGCTTCTGTCTGCATTAAAGGAGCTGCCAAACACATGACTTTAGACATGTGCTTGGCTGCAGCCCTGCTTGAGCATGATTCACTGCTCTGGAACATGGCTGCAGGGTAGAAAGGGCACTGGCTCCTATGCACTCCTGGCCAAACGCATGGAGGGAAGGAAATAAATACCAGCCTTGGCAAACACGCAGATAACTCACATCATCCTCTGGTAATAATGGGACACTGATGGTCTCCAACTGCCAGCATTTGCTTAGGGAGAAAGATTCAGTGTGTACGGTACTCAGATTAATTTATAATTTATATCCTCAGGGCACCCCTGTGAAAAAACTCCTCCCGAGACAGTAAAAAACCAGATGGAGGAGCTTTTGTCAGTCCCACATCACAGGGTACTGCCAAACCAGCTCCCGTGCTGCTGCACAGGGAGCTGCTGCAACACTTGCTCCAGACCAAGCACTGGGAGCAGTTCCAGACTTGCAGGCCCAGGTGTACAGCTGGGCTGTGCCCCAAACCCACCCCGCAGCAGGGTGCGGGCAGTTACCAGTGGTACCCTGTGTCACGATCAGCAAGGTGCCCTCCTACATTTCAGAAGCTTAAGAAAACGTCTGAATGTAAAAAATTAAAGCAATATTATTTCCATTGTTTTCCAATGCCTAGAGAAGACAACACATCAAGCAGAAGACCACGGGATTTTTTTTAACACATAAAATATCTGCTTGCTTAGGACACTTTATACACAAAGTCACCAAAAGCACTTCCTAAAAATAACTGCCAAACCTACTAGCAGTACTTTCTCTGGGAAAATGAAGCCTTTTTGAATAATATTCCCCCCCTTTCTAACTTGTTGCCACCTATTTTTCTGTTTTCTATAGAAAAGCAAAGCTTATTTTCCAGTGAGTCAGCTGTCCCTTTCCTTTTTCCATTTATAAAAACAAAAGATGACAAACAAAAGGTGGAAAGAGAAAAGCGCAATAATATTTTTTTCATTCCAGAGAAAATTCCTCCAGGAAAAACAGAAAGCTGGTTATTCCCTTTAAGTTATTTCCCACATAAGTGGTAATTTTTCTGACCTTCTCCAGTGCACAGCATTTGCCAGGACATGGGGATTTCTCCCTGGGAACACAGAAAAGCAGCAGCACTGGAGCAAACTAAGGATGCCACATCTCCAGGCTTTGGCCTTAGCCCTAAATCACAGCTTTCTCTTTCCAACACCAGCAAGCAGCTCTTGCAGCTTGAAGGCCATACGGAGCGATCACTTACCCTTCAGCCAGAGGAGATGTCACCTCTTTTACCAGCTTATACACAGGCACCTTCCAACTTTCATTTTCTCCTGCAAACTTTGACACATTCTTCCCCGAGGGCTGCACCAGGGACCACCTGCTGTAATGAGGTGGCCCTCGGTGACACGAGGGCACACGTGCACTGGCTGCCAGCCCGTTCCTAACAGCAGGGAGGAAGGCCCATGTCCAGCTCCACACTCCACCAGATTGCTTTTGTTAGAGACAAGACCAACTGCTACCTTCCCCAGCTTTATTTCTTGTGATCAGCAGAGCCCAGGTGTTCTTGGCTTCTTTCACATGGGAATAGGAGGAGAGATCAGATCTTAAATATGACCTCACCTGGGATTGTGTGGACACCTTACAAAAATTCATTAACTATCAAAAATTCAGCCACTGTCAGTGTGCTCAGGCCATTCCTCCAGTCCCAGTAAAAACAGGTTCAAGTATGAGAGGTTTTCTTCATACAGAGAGGTCAGTTTTCTCACTTGACTCACAATTATACCTGAACCATTACACTGGAAATAGTTATTATTGAAATAAAACTGATTTTAAGGTTCTTTGTAAATTATGTGTTTTATGGATTTTGCAATAAAACTACAAAATAGTTTAATCATATACTAAGAAGACGAGAACAAGCTAATAAAAAGGAGGTATATTGTGAAGGAGGGGAAGACACAAAGCCAGCATTCTGCAGTTTAAAAGCTAGAGCAGTAAAAAAGCTCAGGCACCACACTTATCAGGCAGGTTCACCATGGGTACAAATTACACAGTTCTATTCAAGATCCTGGTGCTAGGCTGAGTTGAACCAGCTGAAAATTTACCTGCAGGGAGATTGTGTTGCTCCCTCAGATGCAAGTGAATAAAGCAGAATTTAATACAAGTGATTAAAAAAAGACTAGCATTTCTCATACTTCTGGACAGATTAGCAGCTTACGGTGATGAGAGAAACTGGCTCGGGATACAGAGTCAATTGGCCTTGTCATCTATAAGGTTATATTTTTGTACAAAAGCTTATCCTGCATCATCTTTATGATTTTGTTTAGCATATCAATTGCTTTTCCCTCCTGTGATGCCTTCTGCTGTGGTCCTGACACTGCTCTATTTGGTGTAATCATGCATGCCAATGCAGAGGGCATGTAATCTTACTGCTGCGAGCTGTTCCACTTCACTCCCTTTGCACCGGTGTACTCAGTTCAGCTCCCCACGCAGAGGCAGACAGTATTTCATCTCAAATTCTCCTCAGGGACATGTCTCTCCTCACAGGTCCCTAAAATAAAATAAAAAAATCTGTCATTTGTACATTCCCACAAACATTCGGGTCTGGAGTTAAAAAACACAGAAACAGCTCATACATATTAGGACCAAATAAATTCATTTAGCACTTTATGCAATTCATCTTTGATCATGGCATTTCTGCTATAAGGATATTCCAATTAAATCAAAGCAAAAGAGATAAAAGCCAGCTGACTTTAGTTGATCCAACCATCCAGGGAAAAAGTACATATTTTATTACTGCATCTGGGTTACTGATGAAGGGAAGCAGAACACAAAGTAGAACGCTCTCCAGGACTACACAGGGGTTACTCATCCCTGTGCAGTCCAATGCAATCTATCATTTTGGTCCCACCAAGGCCTGTTCAGATAAGGATAATGCCTCAGGAAACTACTGACAGTGCATAAAGTTGTTGTCAAATGCAAGCTGTTGTCAAATGTAACATACTGAAGCGGTTATTTCCAGTGGAACACTTCTCGCTTCCATCAGGCAGAAATGCAGAAGCGCAGTCGGATCCCCACACCAGGCTGTCTGCAATGACACACTTCTCCCAGAAAATGGAGCTGGGGTTCCTAGGAGATCTTCCATAACCACTGTACACCTACAGCCAGGGAAGAACTCCTCCTGTCTCTCCTTCCTTCGTGCATGTGAAGCCACAAGAGCCCACAAAGTTCCTTAAGCTTGGGATGGAAGAGGTCACAAAAGCACAGGGGCTGGGATTCCAGCGTGCTCAGCCTCTGCTGCAGAGGTGTGGCACAGATTAAGACCTTTCTCTACTCAGGCACCCCTCAGTAATCCTAAACACTTGATAAAATAAACCACCAAGAAGTGTGGGAACTGTACAAACAGAGCAGAGACAATAAACCAATCCAGAAGTGGGTTTGTGTTACAAACACTGTGAATAGTTGCACCGTAACCTGTCTCTTAATGACTCTACCAGCACAGGAAAAGAAAACACAAGGCTGGATAATTGACACGCCAGATCAAAAGTAAAAACACAGAATGCATTAAAAAAAAAATAAATCAAAGACAGCTTTCAATGAGCACCCTTCAAACTGATGGTAGGACAAAATTCAGATGCCGTTAGATAGTCAATAGTTTAGAATGACAAACATTTCCAAAACCTCACACTATAGCCGTTGAAAAGTCCTGAATTATCATGAACTAGAAAAACAAAAACAAGCAGAGTGAGCGCCTTCTGGAAATCACTCATCCCCAAAGTCAAAATGTTAAACTATTCCCAACTGTAGCAGAATTCTGAGGACCTCAAATTAATTGTGATTTTGCTTGTAGTTAATTAAGCAAATCGATAAGAAAAATAAAATATCCAGTATGGCACATTTCAACCACAAATTCAAACCATTTCCTTTAATTATTGACTTTCCATTGACAAATTAAACACGTAGTTCTTTTCTACAGCTTTGGAACTGGTCAAGGAAAAGACCACACTCCACAGCTCTGACTCTTCATTGGCTGTTCAAGGAGCTGCTGGTACAAGGCCATTGCTGCTGCTATTAAAAGGACGCAGAGGCAAGCAAAAAAATTATATAGTCAGTCTTGCTAAATTAGTTTACCTAAAATTGTATGTGTGAGTGATTTTAATCAAAATCTAATTTCCCCTCTTTTTAGAGTAACTGAAATGAGATTTTTCTAATTTACTTTTCGCGGTTCAAGTTTCTCATAATTCTTCTATGGTAGTGACAGCACCGTGAAAAGCGTCTGCTGCTACAAAGCATTAAAAAAATTAGATTTTCAAATTGATGTGCTAAATTAAAAATGTTTAATGTTTCTCATCAAAGGCACAGGAGTATGCACAGGGCCTTCGGTACAGTTAGAGGCACAAGACTTTTTTCATCTGTTTCTTTAATTCACATCCCAAGGCAACTCTGCTGTGAAAATTAACAAGCTACAAGCAAAAAGTGTTGTAAAATAGTGTCTTCAGAGAAACTACCTTTTAATTTCTTCCACTCCCTGTTGCTGGTATGACCTTAAGGATGTCATAATAAAAATAGATGCTATGTTCTCTTCCTTACTAACTTGAGACGGAGTTTTACTGAATTCTTCCAGAGCATCTGAGCCTCTGGGCAATTCTTGTTCTCTGGGCTTGACTTGCTAATTCCCACGTTTTAGGAAATCACATTATTTCTGTAAATTGAGTAAAATCATTATTACATTCACATCTGGGCTTCTGACCTTGGCAGCTGCATGTGAAGTAGCTCAGAGCTGGGAGGGAACTACCTGGCTACCTGCTGAGTTCAGGATGTTTGAGGAGCTCCTGAAGAAAGGGTTCCGCAGGCCAGGAGAACAGCCTCGGGAAGCACCGAGCGCTCAGCGTGGCTGCTCCTGCAGCACCAAGAACCTTGGGAGCACGGAGCAAGTCTGCTGGGGACTTAGGATTTATGCTTGGGGCTCCTGCTGAGCACAGCTGATTTAGAGAGGAAATGGAAAAGGTCCTCAGTGAAATGACTCCACATAGATGGCCGTAACATTGCTTTAAAGCATGTTTTCCTTTCAAGGGAAGCACATCAAATGCCCACTGGCCCTGCAGTCAACCACGGCTTTTTTCAATCACAGCACTCATTGCAAATACGGGGAAAGCACATTCACTGCATTTGCATAAATAGAGCTGCTTTCATTTCAATGGGTTTTTTCTGCCTAGGCCAGGCACGAACAAAGCCTTGTGGTGAGACAAGTCCCACCAAAACCAGTGCTATGTATTTCTCAAGCCCGAACTGTGTAAGAATGAAGAGAAGACTGTTCTGTTTCATGTGTCCTCAAATACTTCACTGCTTGGTAAGGAAACGCAGAAGAGGGATCAGATACTGGGGACAACAGATAGAAGGCCACTGAGCCATGGTCTGTCCCTGCAGGCAGGGAGGCAGCTTCTTCACCACCTTTCCAGTAACTGAAAAACATGAGCTCGAGATTTGTTTCCAATGAATTCAGAGATAATCTCCTCTGGAGAGCTGTCTGCAGAGTAGGTGGCAGACACCAAGTCCTGCCTATCTCTAAACACTGCCACGGCAGAACAGTGGACAGCACGACAACATGCCAGGGAAACTGCATTGCAGAGAAGAAAAAAACCAAGAGATTGAGCACAGAAGCAACACCTTCTGTCTCTGCAAGAGTAGGGAAATGTTAGGATTAAAAACAATATGGGGATCATCCTAAGAAACAGGCTGTACCCTGTGCTAGGGAACAACTGCCCTCTTCACCCCCTGGATCTTACCTAGCAAAGAATTCATACCCACTAGCAGGTGATAACCTAAGCCCTGAGCACACAGTACAAGCCTGGAGTTTCTCCACTCCATTAACATTCATCAGCTGTAACCAAAACTGCAGAGCCTGGATGCACAGCACCTCTTCCCAGCTGGATCACCATTAAAACTCAGCCATTCTCCATCCCTCCCTTCTGCTGAATTACCAGGAATGCTGCATTTGCTTGAGGGAAGACAACAAAAGAGAAAGCATGACCAGCTTTTACCATCTATTACCAGCCACAGCTATGAATAAAATATTAGAGTAGTAGGTCAATAGTTTATCTGAGTATGCAATTCCTATCTAAAAAGCAGCTCCTTAATTTAAGCTTTCTCTTTGCACTTTTGATTCTAAATTCTGTGCAAACCCAAGGCAGCTCAGCACAGCTTATCTGATTTAGAGAGAGGGAGGGAAAGAAATACATGCATACACACACTCTTTATGCCATTCACAATCTGCATACTGCATATCCTCCTGCTGGTAATAATTCCAACCTAGTCATGTAAAGCCTCCTGAAATAGTATTATCCTTCAGCAGGCTGAGATAAAACATGCCAGACACGTGCTTCACGGAGCAGTAGAACAGATTCACACCCATTGATGCAGAAACTAAAAAGTTTTGATGGCACGGAAAAAGGCTGGATCACATTATGGACCAAGACACCTTCTGCCACCTTCTAGAAGATCACCAGCGTGTTCTGTGGGTGGCTGGAGGCAGCTCTATGCGGGGGGCACCTTCAGTGCTAAGAGTACCAGAATAAGCAGCAGTGATGATATTCAAAACAGCACCTGAAGATAATTTGAAAGGTGTAGTAGCAGAAAATTAAACCCTGTAAAATACTGTCTGGCAAATTAAAAGACGTAATTGATTATATTAGCTCATTTTCAAAATTAAGTGTTGCTAATTGCCAGAGACAGTATTTACTTGGTACAGACACTGTATCTAACTAGCTGATCTGACTTTACATTATTGACAGCCAAAGTCACTAAATGTTTGTTCTTCCTTCTGTTTTGCCCAGTATTTGTTTCCTGGATACACAGAACAGGCATCAGAGAGTCTCTGACCTTTCTGTTAATGCCCACACACAACAGAATTTATCTGTGTGCAGAGATGACAAAAACTTAAACACATCTTAAAACTTCTGCAAGATGACAACAGGGGATCAAGGCGGTACGCAGGTCTGCATTCTGATGGCCACACACACGCTGTCCTCACAGTTCTGAGCCTCTGTGTCTTAGGAAGACACTGTTTTGGGTTTGGTTCAAATCGCTTTGTGCGAGCACGATGCTTCGGTCAGGTCTGGAGCATCAAGCCCAAAAATGAGAGCACCAGAAATGGTTTGAACATCACCTTGTGCAACAGGTTTCACTCATTCTAAAGACATAGGGAATTTCTCCATCCGCTGTGCATTTGTTCCAGCACAGATAATATTTTCCAACTGCTGAATTCACTAATTACTATCTAGAACTAGGCTCATTAAGTGTGCAGTGCAGATGACGGTTCCTGCAAAAGAAAAGAGAATCCCTAGAAGGCAACACTGAGCCATTATCTGTTCCTATCCTGCAACTCCCTACTGAACAAGTATCTGCTGCTTCCCACATCCAAACCAGGAGCTTCCAAAACTGAAGGAATCAATTGTTGACATGTGAGAAGGATGGATTAAGTTTATAACTGTGTTTAGAGCACTGGGGGATGAATTAACCTAATCGGGGTATTAGTCTCAGTTACACACAGCAATCACCACAGGCTGCCTCTGCTTTCATTAGAAATTTAATTAAGTTTATCAATGTTTGGCTTCTTTGGCCTTGTTTTCCACCATCTTCCCCAGGCTTTGTTTAATCAATGCTTTCAGTGGGGTAGGAAGGGAAAGTTTTTTTCCCCTCTGTACACTGCTTTTTCTTTTTTTTTCTAGACACAAATCCATTCCTCACTAATTCAAAGTAGCAAAAGTCAGGGATGTATTTGCAGCTTCTGCTGCCTAAATGATGTTCTGCCACTTCACTACGAAACAACATCAAGATTTCATGTTCAAGCTTTTAATACTAAAGGCACATCTCATAGAGCACAACTGCTCGTAGAGCACAACGGCAGCTCCATAGGTTCAGGCACAGTCCCAGGCATCCGATCAGCCCAGAACATTGACACTGCAAAGTCCAAACCTTGAATGACAACGGATCCTTTTGATGTTGGCCATATACATTAAGCCATCTTCATCTTCCCCACTTGTCTCAATTTAAAGCAGCAGGTCCTTCACATGTCCTATGTTTCACAAACAGTTCTGGAACAACCCAGGCAAGCTCAAAGCCTGCAGATCAAGCCAATGTAAAACAAGATTTAAACTGAAGGTAATGGAGCTACACTGATTTACAGAGCACACAGAGATAAGGTTGTACACACTCCTCTTCAGAAAGTGAAAACTCCCCAGCCTTAGGGGAGTTGTTCCTAGATAAGGAAACGTCTGCTCCCGAAAGGCTGGCTCTGAATTCTGTTCATGATACCACTTCTCATACATTTCTTACATAAGCAACAGCTGTCACCCTGCCCTCCCACCCTAAACCTAAACATTAAGGACAATGAACATGAGACTAATGGGCTGAAGACACACTTTTAACTTGGTGGTGGCTGAATAAAAATATAGCCTACAGTCAGTTCTTGTCACATGGAATAATCCATGACATGCTCCTGTAGAAGTGACAGAGGCTCCGAAACATCTTCCAACACAATCAGCAGGGATGTTGGCACTGGGGGATTTATTAACTCATCACTTAATGAACCTCTGCTCACTATCACCACTACTCAAAATACAAAACAAACACTCAGCACTGCCTAACCATGGTCATTAGTGCAAGAGGCTGCAGTGGTGGCCGCATGCCTTCCTGCATCCTCCAAACCAATCCACCCAGGGAGACCGGATCGCTTCATCGTGGTGGGGAGCTGCTGCCTCGGAAAAGCTGCACTTTCCCTTCATTAGGTTTAATATATTTCTCATTATACAAATCTGCCAGTGCAACAATAAGTCTTGTTCATAAATCAGTTTGCCCTTTTGCTTCGCAGTCTCGGAGAACTTTCATCAAACAAGACGTAAATGGGACCTGCAAGACAGGAGGTCAGAGCAGCCCTAACTAGATATTAATATCTATTCATTAAGCTTATTTTAATAGCACATTTTAACAGCTTCTGTAAAACAATTATGGCTCCTTCCTTACTTCATACACCCCCCTCCCCTCCCCGTGTTGGTACTTCTATAGCTCAAAAAGGAAAGTAGTGAGTAATTTGATTACTAGCTTTTATTGTTTGCATTATAGTAGAATATAGAAAGGCCAAAAAGGGGGTTGGCATCACTGCGTTTTGTGCTCAGTGATTACTATTCAAAACTCATTTCTTAACATTTTGATGGAACTTTTCCAAAAGACCTTTCTGGAAAAAAAATATAAAAAAAATCCATATCTTAATGCAACATTTGTTGGCAGCTTCCAGCAGCACCTCTGCTGATGCATACACAAACAGATGACTGCATTTGCTCGTGGCTCATTCAGTAAGATACACATCTGCATATTTGTTTCATGACAGCGTATCAGTTATTCCACAACATCTGGAACCAAGAGATTATAACACAACTGCACCCTGAAACATCCTATTGGCTTACAGAATAAGCACCTCAGAGTTAATTCTTCACTGGTAAAGCAGTGACAAGCAAGTTGTTAACTAAAAGCAGAAAATTAAGGAGCTGACAATATAGTTCCTCACAAACTTCTGCCATAATCCCAAGCGGTTTTCTTTGTGATCTATTGATTATCCTATCCCCCAGAGACCAACCCACTTTCATTTTTATTTGTGTTTACTAAGAATTAGTATCTCCCCCAAAAGCCAGACCCCAGTGCTGCAGATGCTCTATTTTAACCCAGCAAGAAAGAGTTCCAGCCCCAAGGGCAGGGTGCTAGACACATGTGCAGCACAACTGTGGTGTTTTTCTTCTTTCAGGAAAGCAGCCTAAGGACAGCAAGCTGTTTGTAGGTAGGGAACCTGGGAGACACTGCTTCTGTTTCTCCCCAGCTGCCCCAGATCTCGGGGAGAGTCAAACCATAGCCAGCCCTCCTGAATGTCAGTCCAAGATCCATCTCCACAAAGTATTCCATGACTGTGAGCTTACCTGCAGACATGGATTCTTGCATCCCATTTACCTGTGTATAGCTCAGCACAGCAGCAAACACTATGAAAAAGGATTAATTTCCACTTCTAGTCATTGGTAATGCTTAGTTGCACTAACTACCCTTTTGTCACAGCCTGCTGAGAGGCCATCCTACATCTCCTCCACCTATTTCTCTTTGTTTTCAACTTCTTTCCCTGGAAAAAGTATCCCCTTATTTATCTCAACCTTTCTCTGCTATGCATGGACAAGTTATGGGCTGCATCCATCTTCATGAGTCATTTATCTCTAGATTTACTGCCCAACTCCATCTATTTGCTCTCTCTCTCTCCCACACTCAATAGAGAACATGTTTCCTCCCCAAGACGACCACACACTAAACCTGCCCAGTGTTAATAATAAGTCTGACAAATAGCTCTGTCCCTCTGACCTATTCTCTGGTGTTATATCCTAAGCCAATTAAGATGTAAGAGCTGAGAAAACCTCATCCTGGTGCACTTTTTGGGCAAATGCTCTCACACCGAGTGTTTTGGAGGAGCCCTAGTGAAGGTGAACACAAGCTCCTCTTATTCTACCACCACCTTCTTCAGCAAGGCAGCTGTGCAGCAGATCCTTTCCGCTCACAAGATGCCACAACTACCGAAAGACGCTCCGGTTTCATTTGTATCATTTGGCTTTGTATTAGAAGAAATCAGAAAGATATTTTAGCTTCATAAGGACGTAAATAATGTGTCTAGGTAGGAGGAAAAAGGCTTTTTTCCAGGTACAGCAGCAGTAATTACTCATCCATTTTCTCTACACAGTTTTTCTTCTTTTATTTAGCTTCTCTTCATCACTTGCTAATGAAGATGACTAAAATTTGTGGCAGTATCCTTCATAGCCTCGTGCTTGAGATAATGCATTTCAGTTTCTACCATTATACCAATTCCACAATACCACCCTTTACCCTTTACATATGCTTTCATTTTTCCATTTTCTTTCTCCTGCCTCTCTGGTTCTTGGTTCTCCATTTGTACCTGCGCACCTGTGGAAGAGCAGCAGTTCCTCTCCCTTATAAGAGCCTTCCAAGAAGCTGGTGCTTACAGACAGGAAAAAATACCTAGTGCATCATATTAGCATGCCCCCCCCGAGCAAAGCTGGCTTGTTACGATTACAGAGGAAAATATTTAGGGCAGCCTCCATCTTCCATTTCTTCCCTTTACTTTCAAGGCTTGAACACTGAAAGCTTCATGTGCAAGCCCAAAGCTCTATTTAACCATTCAATAATGTCCTGTTTCCTAAAGGCCTTTAAACCCAGTCTGTTTGTAAGATTAATAATGAGCTTTTAAAAGTGTTGAGATGCACCTTCTCACCTCTCTGTTTGTTGAGAAGCTCTGCAGCCTCACAGTACATGTCACTGCTTCCTTTATACACCGGTTATAATCCCATTTCTTCACATTTTGGTTTGCAGGTTACAGTTCCCTTACGTATTTCAGTCTTTCCTCCCCTCAGCCAGGTTAAAACTCTCCCTGGGGTAATAAAGCATTAACTAAATGATAGCATAAATAACTAATTATTTGATAGCCAGGCTCTTTTAGTGGGAGAAGATTTGCCTTTCAGAGGGGCAGCACTGCACAAGAGAGGGGGAGCAAGGGCAAGACAAGGGGAGGAACTGAGCTCTCTTGCTGTTTTGATCACAAGTCAGAAACCATGTTCAGCTGTCAAAGGCACTGTTAGGGGAGTTATCACAAAGGAATAAAAGGGTGGGAGTAGAAAAAACCTCCCTTGCTTAGGAATGTTTGTACATTAAGTGACAGTTTGAAATGTTATGGAGAAAATGCTTGACTGAATCTTGCATTATCTTTTTACTTCAGTTCTAATAAAGGCTGGTGAGGAGACTGTCCTGCCAATCCTACCACCACCATTACTGGACCACAAGTGTAAGGCTTGGACTTCCAATTAAAAGCAATTAGAGCATAGCAAATATGCAGCACATGAAGACCCATGGTCCCTTCTAGGACTCTGCACAATTTCACTCCAACAGGCAGAGAAAGTCTTTCATTTGTTTGTTTTTTACACCCCCTCCTTGTAATGACTAGATCAATACTACCTTGATCTTTGTTAGACCCTGCCCATGCTCCACTCACATTAATAACAATAGAAAATATGCTTTATTAGAAAAGGAAAGGCAATTGTTCAGTTTTATTAAAAGCAGGAAGAGAAACATTAGCAAATAAACAGCTTCAAATGAAAGGGACAGATTGGGGAAGTTTCACCTTTTCCCCTGCAACCCCTGGGCATTATGAAGCGAATGAAGCAGTGCCCAGCATGTGCTCTCTACCTCAAACTCTGGTTGCCTGCACTACTCAACACAAATGAACGAGTCTGCTCACTACAGAAACACCTCCAAAAAACTTTCTAAGCCCATTCACCTCCACCCTCTACACATTTATGAACAATTTTCTCTAAAGCATTGGACAACTTTAAGGCACTGAAGCATTAAACACAACAGTCAGCAACTCACCTAGTTACCACAATTTTATCATCATCAGCAACTCTGGGGGTATTCAAGACCCAAACTGGCTCTCTTCAGAGTGCTGGACAACAGTGAACACCAAATGTTTGTGGTTGATTTTTTGATGCCCCCCTACCACAGTTATTTTTGGCTGAGTTGCAACCACTTTTGTAAAGAACAATCTATTGACTTGACTTCATTTTTTTTCATAAACATGCTGCCTGCTGGATGCATAATTCAAATTCACATATAAACTGTGAGCTGTTTGCTTTAGCAACAACTATAATTTAAGCATAACCTCAGCAGAAAGCCATTCTGTGCCATCTCCCTGTAAAGTGTAATTTAGTCTGGATATGCAATCTTCCTCTCTGCCATTCTAATAGAGGAGCTTGTTTGCTAAATAATCATCATCGACTTTTGCTCAAAGCACCAGTTTTATGTAGAGTAGGGGCTTTTTCTCCCCCCTTCTCCCTGCCACACATAAACATTGCCAAGCTAAATGAACACTCTTTGGAAAGCTATTACTGACATGTAGTGTTCATTTGAAAATGTCACAATAAAGCAACATTCTTTGATGCTGAGCAGCATAGCAGGTTACAGCATGGTAAAAACAGCAAGTAAGATAAAAAGATACATTAGAAAGGCCTAAAGGGCAAGAAAATGACACTTTTGAAAGCCTGAAGGGTTTTCTACCCCACTTCTCTAGGCTGTCTTGGCAGCTGAGAGAAACCAGAGAGCACAGGCCAAGATGAGCCTCAACCATTAAGTTTTGCACCTCATCCAGATTCCCTGGGGGGCACAGGAGCAGCTAGAGTTAGCTAAGGACTGAAAAGCAAAGGCAGAGAGCAGCAGCCTAAACTGAAGCACTGCTAAGGGCAAGATTCCGAGTCTCAGTCCAGCCCTCAACAGTTACACGAGGCCTGACCAGGGCTGCACGGCTGGGCTCGAGGCCTCTCTGTGCTTAAAGCCTCCCCTATGAGGAACAGGCCCAGGCACAGCCTCTGCCAACACTGCTTAATCGGCCCCCCAGCGAAAAAAAAAACGCCCCCGAAAGCCAAATATTTAAGGTAAGGAAGAAACAAGAAAGCAAAGCAAGCAAATCACTCGAGTAAGCAAGGCTGTAAACACCTAGAGCCGAGGAAGAGTACAGACAGAGCGAAGAACACCAAAAGCAGAGGGGGTAAGGAGGAGAATACAACCACCCCCAGGAGAAGACCCCATCCTAAGGCGAGATGGGGCCCGTCTGAGGGGCTTTTGTAGCGGCGCGGGGCGGGGCAGGCCCTGCCTGGCCCAGGTGGGCCCGGGCGGGCGGTGGCGAATGGGGCGGGCCCGGGCGGGGTTTTAAGGCAGGAACGGAGAACCAGCCTGTTTTCGTGAGAAG
>JANHFX010010315.1:42493-60655 GCA_027560015.1 Chloroceryle amazona | reverse complement strand
AGGCAGGAAAGGAGAAACCGCCTGTTTTCGTGAGAAGGTGGTGGCCTTTGGAGGCAGGCTGCTGTGCTAGTCTTGGCTGCTTCAGGAACTGCTGCTGTGCTGGTCTCGGCTGTCCTGGGAGCTTCTGCTGCTGCAGGTTGGGGGGGTGAGGGGGTTGAGGTGGGTGGATTTTGCAGGGAGAGTTGGTTGTTGAGGGTGGCTTTGTCTGAGGAGGTCTGTGTATAGCTAATGGAGTTATTTTCTCTTTTTATTAGGTGGTCTACTCTGTGAAGAGTGCTGGGACTGCACGGAGTGGACATCTCGGTGAGTAGGAGCCTGAGGCCTATGCTGGGCCTGCAGCCCCAGACCAGTGACCCCATAGGTATCTCCAGGGGTGTTTGAACTCCCTGCCCCCGAATGGGAGGAGGAACTTAAACAGTAAAAGTGAAGGAAGTGTTAAATTAGAAAAGCTGCTGCTTCTGGTGTGACTTAAAAGGCAGTAATTGCTGGAGGTTTTCCTGGTCAATAGAGGCTCATGAAGCAGCTTTGTGGGTAGAGGGGCGGGTCTGAGCATGTTGTGGTGATCTCCAGTGGTAATGATTTCCTTTGGTCCTGCTTGAATTTCTGGATGGTTTACTAAGTAGCAACAAAAAAAATAATAGTTTGGGAACCAAGGGATGTCTTCTGGTTTCAACACTGATTCCTCCTTAAAAAATGCAGTGTCTGGATACTATTTAAATAGAAAGTATGACCATTCTGTCTTCTAGCTGAGGTATTGTGGAGTGTGGCTCCAGGGCATGTTTAATCCTGGAGTTCTCCGGGTGTTAAATGAGGCCAAGGGGGCTCTCAGTGATGAGTCGTTCAAAATTCTTATTTTCTTTATTCTGAGGGAAAAAATAATTTCTCTTTGCTCTTATTTTAAAAGAGGCAGTAGGCTTTGCTGTCTCAATTTGTAAAACTGAGTACTGTTGGCAACCTTTTAGCAATAAAACTATGCAGGAGGCTTGTGGGGAGGGAAGGGGGAATAAAACCCTTCAGAGCAACCTTGAAAATCTATTGTCAATACAAAGGTTATGCAACTCAAAGGCTATGCAACAGGGATTTAGAGTTACTCAAATGTCTAAGCTGACTATCGAAAAGCTTGTTGTGCCAAAGACTGCAGAAAGATGCTTCCTTTTCTCTGTGTCCTGGGAATAGTAAAGATTGTAAGAGCTCATTTCTCTATCTGATATTTCCTGACCTTTGCTGCCTCCTCTATATGAACAGCAAAGATCAAGCTAAAGATGTGGAAGCTCTCACAGATGAGCAGGTTATTTAGTCTAAAAATCATGTCATATCTGGGCTTTATCTTATGCTTTAATATGGTTCCAAGCTTGACTTTGTCACTTTGATTTTTTACCTGTCCATTTTTTTAATATATTTTGTAGTCCTAATTGACTCAGAATCTCTAGCAGTTATTGAGAGGAGAAAAAGGGTTTGATTATTGCAGAGTTCTGTCACTTTAGCCTATGGCAATTTAAAGCAACAAAATCTTCAGTGGAACTGGCTGGGGAAATGATTGTGGAATTTTGTTACTGTACTGGGAGGGGAACTCTGAAATAAGAACCCCAAAATCCTTGAAGGAAGACACAAATGTAGCTGTTATTTATCTATTTTTT
This sequence comes from Chloroceryle amazona, assembly GCA_027560015.1. Lineage (NCBI taxonomy): Eukaryota > Metazoa > Chordata > Aves > Coraciiformes > Cerylidae > Chloroceryle > Chloroceryle amazona. The sequence continues at coordinate 59,018 of JANHFX010010315.1, read as the reverse complement.
TATCTGCGCCGTTTCCTTTCTGCTGGTCCTTAGTTCACTTGAAAGTTCACCTCAGAGTTCTCATAAGGAAATAAACCCTTCATGTGTTTTTCTAGTGAAATGGCAGTATTCTTATTTTGGTAAGAGTGTTTTGGATACAGTTTGATTTGCATATCAATATTTGTGTCACGTTTCCACACTGTTCACAGGTATTTCAAGACTTAGTCTCCAAATATAACTGTTTTGCCAATGTGATGTAACTGCTGCCTTTGCCATATACTTGGATCCATTGTAGGATTTCTCTTAGAAACACTTCAGTGCTTCCAGTTGTGGTAAGGAGAGTGCTCTCTCCTGTTGTCGTGGGCCTTTGTCCTCTGCCAGCGACGGGTGCCTTGTGCTTGGATGGTTAAACTGCGTCAGCTTAAACTGCATCTCTCCTAATCCAAGATTGTGACTGTGTCCACGAGGAATGAGGCTGTGGTATAGAGGGTGTCCTGCTGGCTTGTAAACACAAGCATTGTCTTCACTTGCTCTTAAGTAACATGCTTGGTTAAGCTGAGATTTTCTTCTGTGCTTTCTTCAAGCTGATATATTTCTCCTTCTGCGATCAGCTCTTGGCTTGTCCTGGCATTACAACTGGCTTGCTCCTTTCAGTGTTGGCCAGGAAAGGGAGCGAGGAAAGCTGTGTAGTTGAGGAGTTTGTCATGTTTAGAGACAGTTTTATATTTCCTTAATGCAGTTAGCTGTTCTGATGCTGGTGGGGCCATTTGTCTTATTTAGTAAGGCTTTAGTTCTGGGCACGTACCATCGATTTACCTCTAGGATGACGCTTATGGGTCTTTCATGCTTTTCACCATAGGCTTTGTAAGTGACGAGTTAGGATTTAATGCTGCCAATGTCAATAAGCATAAAACTAAACTGAGTAATGATACTGATAAGTTTGGGCTCCTTCAAGCACTACGATGGCTAGTAACTGCCTCTCCTACCCTTGTAGGCATTAGAATAATGGTAGCACATGAATATTTTACTTCATTGCTATCGTTAGTGAAAAACAGTAAACAGCAAAGGCTGTAACACTTGAGTCTAGGAAAAAAAGGAATGTCTTGGTTTGGGTGCTCTGATTATCACAGAAAAAAAAATCTAATTTTGACTGTTGCAGAGCTGAAACTGCACTGGCGTGTGACATTTATAGTGTTCACATCTCCATGACCTAGCTAAATCACACTGCTATATGTGAAACAGCCCACCAAGGTTTTACCAGCAAAAAGAGATGGAGAATTTGAAAATCTCATTTTTTAGGAGTCAGCTTTGCCACCTGAAGGAGTGTCTCTAGTATTAAAATGTCTAACTTCTTCCAAGATGCTTGACTTGAACTAAAACCAATTTTATAACTATATATTAGTTGATACTTGTATCTTCAAGGTAAGACCAAGGGATGTAGAAGGCAGTCGTCCTCAAAGCCTAATGTTAATTACAAATCCCTGAGGTTGCTAGGAAACCTTATCTTAAAATGAGTCTACCAGCAATCAGGCTAGATGCTGATACTAGAGAGATGTCGAGGAGATTTTCTTTCTGTCTTATTCCTCCTCTCCTGGCTGTGATAGAAGATTTACATGAAGCTGTGTCGCTTTAGGCTTTGGGAAGGAATCGTCCCTTTTCTGAAGTGTCCTAGAAATGCGATGAGGGGTGGGGAGAATGCTGCCTTTTGTCATTTTGTGAAAGGGGTCATGCCAACAACTCCCCCATTAGACCGTAACCCTTATTTACTAGTCCTGCCAGCCTCTGTGACTGAAAGCTTCGGGGTTCTTAAAACAACTCTTATTTCTAATGAAAAACAAAGTGGTATTTTCCCCCTTTCCAGTGTAGTCTGGCTTGCCTTGCTCCAAGTCAGCAGGCTTTTATTACCTTGTCTTAAATGAGCAGTCACAGAATATGAATCTGTTTGCAGTCTTTATTTACAAAGTCAGGTTTTGCCTGTTAAGTGCTTTAAAGATGCACTTTAAAGGGGCACCTGGACTGGGTGGAACAAAGTCCTGTTTGACAATGATTAAAAAAAGGATCCTAGAAAAGAAAATGGTTTAAGTAGAGCTGCCACCTGGAAAAACTGGAGACTTAGATGTTGAAAGGGCAGAAAGGGACACACGTTCATCTAAGTCTGGGAGTCTTGAGATCTAAATTCTGTTGGAACAAGTGGCTCTTCCACACAGTGGAGAACTCTGCACTTAACTGTGCTATCAAAAATGGGGCTGCCTGCATCGATACGTGAGCCTTGTGCCTGCTGTGAGATTTGGCAGAAGTTCATGCTGAATTGTGCTTTAAATAACCGTATCTGGGTATGCAGCCTGTGGTCACTTCTGGGGTAGCCCTCCCATCTTTGGGGGTGGCGTGCAGAAATCCCAAGGTTTCCTGGATTGTAGGACATTGAAGGTGACAGCTGCAGGAGGAGCTTGTGTTCAGTGGTAAAGGTATCAAAGTGCTCTTGGGTGTGCCAGATCTGAGCTGTAAAGAGAGCTCCTCCACCCCCTTACATTTATCCTGAGTTACGACAGGAGGGTGGATGGCCTCACAGTTCAATTCCACTGGTATTTTTTTGCTACAAAGCAGAAATAATCATGAGGTTGAAGCAGGTTGGAAGTCTCGATGTTTGGGTATTGATTTGAAACTCCTTGGCAAAACGGGAACCAGAGCTTTGACAAAATAAACATACCTTGTGCAGCAAATAGTTTATTGATGATCTGCCCACAATGAAGTCACGGAGGTGACCTTACTGCCCTGACTTACAGGATTTTTCTGACTGCGATGTTGAAAGGGCAGAAATAATACATTAATTCCATGATGGAGCTGGGGGAATTACCTCTCTGGGTTTATTTGTCATGTCAGCTTTGTTAATTACCCAGAGCTTTCGTGGTAGTTATTACAGGCAATTTTGTCCTTTGAAGCACTTGGAGACCAAAGCTTTGTAAACAAACAAATTTATGGGTCTGTTTATCCTGCTCTCTAACCTGGGTTTCTAACACTGTCCGGGCAGTGAATGGTCCTTATAGGGAGGAGGTAAGATCAGGAACATTCCCAGCAGCTGTCTGGAGGGAATGCGTGCATAGAGATGTTGGCTGGAACCTTAATCTGAAATCTGCTGTTCCCTTTTCTACATGGTAAACTCCTACTCTGACAAAACTGCACCTGGAGCTTTGGGCAACTGCTCTCTGCTTCAAAATAACTGGCTCTTGGTAATCTTTGTTTGCCTCATACCTCTGAAAAATGCAAAACTGCATAGAGAGAAAACTGCTTCAGATCTTGATCAGATTCTAAAGATTCTGAAATCTTAAATGAATTTGCAATGCTTTGACTTGAACTCCGAAATGAATTTTGTAATGGTATTTTTTTAAACAAAAGCCTTTTGTGTGTTAAAGTGGAATAATAACACTTAGTTTCATTTTTTTTCTTCCCAAAAGACCTTTTTAAAATCGTGTCAATGAACCTTTCTGATAGAAGTAGCCACCAAAAAAAAAAATAAATCAGTGTTTTGAAGAGAGTAAGAATATGCCAACAGGTCCACATGGGAGCTGTAACATCCATTCAGCCCTTTAATAGAGCTAGGAACCAACAAAGACCTCTTTATTCTGCCTCCAAAGAGCTCTTAAAAGGCAGTCTCTTAGAATGCCACCAGATTATTCCCCTTCATTGTAGCTTTGATTTATTCCCAGCTCGTGATCAGATCCAAATGAGAAAAGGAAAATGTTCTTGGAGCTGTCCTAATTGGATGGGTTGGCTGGGCCTGACTCGGGGGCCCTTGCGTGTCAGATTTGCATTGTGAGTTCTTGGAACTCAAGCGAGTTCTTCTCTCGCTTGCTGCTGTTCGAGCTTTGGGTTCCTATCCAGTGCCTCTAATCACTAGTATTACAATGTAAGCCTTGAAATCACAACTTTGTTTTTCTTAAATTGCCAATTACAATGCAGGATATGGTCTCTTCTATTTTGGTATTTCACAGTATGGCTGAAAGATCTCTTCAGCCACAGCTGATAAACAGAGGAACAGATTTTCATTTAGCAGAAAAAAAAATAAAATTCAAGATTTCACAAGGGTTTAGTTTTATATCTTTATGTTCACAGAGGTGAATACATTGAATGCTAGCTGCTGGACTCTCTGGTAATTTGGAATGACTCTCTCTAAGTTTTGGGGGGTTTGCACTGAAAAGTGGTGTTCTCTTCTGGTTATGCTGCTGGGAAAAGCAAAGCTTGTCTGATAGGTTACTATTTGTAGCTGCCTTTACATTAAACTTTGGATAGTCCTAACCTCTTTCAGGGAGTTCCCTTTAGTACATTTAATGGCAATAAAAGAAGATTGACAGCCTTGGAGACAGAGGGTCTGATTCCACAGCTGCTGCAATGAGTACAGCCTTAATATTCCTGATTTGGTCCTAAATTTCTCTGGGCGTGTGCCTATAATACACTCAAGCTCCTGTCTGTCAGGTAGTTGCCTGTCCTCTTAAGTAGAACTGAATGACCCAGATGGGCTTGGATGTAAAAGATCTGGTCCTCTACAAGCCCAGGTAAGTGCATGATGGAAGGTTAAAATGGAAGGATCTGTTTAACTTTGCTGCACAATGACCCAGTGGATGAGCCCTGGAGATACTGAGGCTCAGATGCACATCTCCCGGGTGGTAGATCTGCACAAGCTCTGCACAAGCTCTGCAAAAGTGCTTCACTGCACTGCCACTAGATGATGGAAATGAGGAAGGTCTTCCATGGCCTGATTTGCTATTTAAGGTCTCAGGAGGTGGTCTGTCTTGATTAAAGTGAGTTTAGTCGCATCTGTGTTTTCATTTGCTGCAGGAAAATATTGTTAATTTATATAGCTAGATGCCTAAGTGATGTACTGACGTGCTCTCTGGTCTTGAAAAAGATTCTCTTGGAATCCAAGCATGCTAATGATTGACACTAATTGTTTTCAGTCATGTGAATTTTATTGCTAATGCTTAGCTGAATAGATGGTAGGTGCAGGTATTAGAGTGTAATCATACAGCAGTCATGTTGCAGTAGTAGTGCCTTTCATAAAAGGTCAACATAATTTGCGGTGTCTCATATTTTAAATGGTGTGTTTACTGTGGATAAAACTGCCCCAAAAAGAATTTAACAAAGATGACTTAATCCTCTGGAGATTCCTGAGGTGGAAGGATGCTTGTTTCTTGCATACTCTGCCAGCCTGATTCCGCAGGGGGTGATTTGGATTTCTCCATGTCCTTTTTAAATATGTGCTGTGTTCCTCAGCTGGCTTCCGCTCGCAGCTTGGGAAGCTGCTTGGCTCTGCCAACCATCAAGTCCTTTTCACCAAGTGGTGTCATCTCTCTTTGTAGAAGCATCTCCTTGCACCACTGAAGAGATTGATTCTCTTCATTTCTAAAGACAGAACCTTTCCCTGCTTTTTGCAGCTAAAGGTCTATGTGAAGAAGGAAGGGGGGGAAATTTCACTTGACATTAAGTCAGGGGACTTTCTATGTTTTGATCTCTTGGAGTTACACAGACTGTTTTTCACCCTGAAGTTGTCTCATCTTTGATCAGTAATTCCAGGGGCAGTGCTGACCTCTTCAAACAGTGTGGGGCACATGTGTTTGCAAGTATGGGGGGGGGGGAGGCTTGTTGCCTTGCTTCTTAGCAGGCTAATTATGGAAGCTAAGCTGCCATGATTTACCCAACCTCTGTGTGTAGGCAAACATTTAGAATCATTTGAATGGAAGAAGAAACATAGTTTGAGCTAAGTGAGGTTAGGGAATACAGGTGAATTCAGCAGCAAGCTGACCAATAGCTTTATGCTGGTGTAGACTATAAAAAAAACAAACCCAGCAATAATGAAAGCTACCATTATAAATCTGCTTCTTATTGCTTACAGCTTCAGGCTGACTTAAAATCAACTTTTATTAGCTCCATATTAGGGGATTGTTTCCTCTGGATTTGATTACTAGGATGGATAGATTTGAAATCTGCATTTCCATATAGATAGAACTGTTCTTTTATAACCCTGCTGCGTTCCTGAGGAGAGGAGTTCACCAAGACTGGTTGTTTCAAAGGACTAAGTACAACATGGGCTGGGGGGAATGTGGAGGTGAGGCATTAAGAGGGGATACGGCACCTGGAATGAGTGTGTTTTATTTGTATTAGGCTAATGACTGTAGTCTGTCTGGAACAGGAGTGTCATTGAACTGGGCCCTATCTTGATTGAAGGGCCATGTGAAAGAAAGGATGCTGCTGTCTTGTTTCAGAAGCTGAGGTAGAGATGTAGTTTTTCAGCCTTCTAAAGGGCTTAAGAGCCCTTGATATGCTTTGAGCAAGCTGAGAGTATTAGTCCTTGCATAACAGAAAGCACACTCTGCCAAAGGGGAGAGGTGGATCTTCCCCCTTATAAAAGTACTACTGTTGGAACGATGCTGCTTTCCACCACTGTTTAATGCTGTGTGGTCTGAAAAGGATGAAGGGCAGTTCTAACCTGTGGTAGGCAGTAACGTAGCTATTGGGCTCGCTATGTGGCATATTAACATACAGATTGTGGGTTTGGAGCTTAGTGTCCCTTCATAGCAGCTTAGGGGACAGGGAGAGGTCTTATTTTCCCTTCCTCTGCTTCTCTGCATGGACTTTCGTTCATTTTTTCTCTTGCAACAGCTCCAAAAAAATAAATAAATCTGTCTGCTTGTGTTTTTTCTTTGTCCCTTTTCTTCCCTGGGCCAGTCTTCTGATGCTGGTGAATTGAATTGACTTGAAGTCAGCAGACTTGGGCGCTGGTGGGGATAAGCAGCGAGAACAGAAGGGAGAGGAGCAGCACCTTTCTCTGGTAGTGGAAGTAATAAACTTGTGGATTAGCCCACCCTCCCTGGTGATGGTTCTCCTCTAATCCACCTTCAAGCTGCAGTTTCCAGCTGGTGTGATAACTGGGTTTTCCCAAGTTTTGTTTCCATCTGTGGGAGACCTCCAGGTGAATTGCTTTAGCACAGGGTCTTTTGTCTGGAAAACAAGGATGACAGCTCCTTTGTGAAATTTTGACATCTGCGGAGAAGTGCTATGTCCTGCAGCCTATGCCAGATCCCCTTTCTTCATACCTAACAAACACCACCTACCTTGAGATTTTTAGTGACAAGTGGAAAATTGCTCTATTAGCAGAACAAGAAGTTAATCCCTTCCAGCACCTGCTTCTTTATGGCTGTGAAAACTTTGAATTGAATATGCAATAACAGATAAAAAAAAAGTACAATGATGTAAAAGTAGAATTAATTCAAATTGATTTTCCTCCCTTTCTTCTTGTACTAATGTTGTACCTATTTGATGTTGCTGGAATGAACTGGCTTTGAATGGAAGTTACTATCAGAGAGATACTCCTGGAGTCTAGGGGTGCAATTCTGCTGAAGGTTTTTCTGGGCACATATTGGTAAGTACCGATGCTGCCGTTTCTTGAGAAGCCAAACTTACCCTTCTGAATTCATACAGTGCAAGTCTACCTTTGAAGTCTTACCTAAACCCTCACTGTGGTTTCAGGGAGCTTACGTTTCATAGTCTTTTGTGTAGTTTAATAAGAGTGGACTTGCTGATGCTACAGTCCCTTTCCAGTCTGTCTAAAGCTCTAGAGAAGCAGAAGCTGCAGCCAGGGCATGGTACAAAGCTCCCACGCTTGTGTGCTCCTTGTAACTGGGGGTTACAAGTGAGCTTGTCGCTTTCTGGTACATAACTGTGCAGGGCAGTTGTGGTTTGAGGCTTCGTGTTTCAGGTAGGTTTCTGAACAACTGGAATCCACCAGGTGAATGCGAAGACAGGTTTGCCAAAGATTTCTTTCTCGTTGGGATACATCAGGTCCTTGGATTCCTTTGCAGTCTGTTAATTTCATATGCTTAGTTCGTTCCATTATTACACTGGGCTTGCAGACAAAGTTGAGACAAACCCGTAACAACACGGAGGAGGAAAAGGGCTGTAGCTGAAACATGCTTTGCACAAAGATATTTTCTTTGAAACAGGGAGCTTTGTGTTGCTGGTCCTTTGCTGCCTCATAGCATCAAATATTCATTCCGTGTCTGCATTTTGATTGTGAGAGTGTGATACAAGAAGACATGATGTTGCTTTAAGCCAGTGAAACCACAGAGCTGTCAGAAAGGAGACCACAGCTACATGGAACTCTTTCCTTAGAAGCAGCAGTTTGCAGGCATGTCTGGTGTAAAGAATGAAAGCGTTGGAGAAACGGGATGGCTCAAGAGATGAAGTTTCTGAAAGATGGTATTTGGCTTGAAGATGTAAAATCCCAGTCCTTTTGTACATAGAAAGGCAAAGCAATTTAATCTGTAGTACAACGGACTGCATAATGAACAGTAGAGGTACATAACCTGTGAACCCTGAACTGCTGGCTACTCAACAGACTGCGTAATAAAAGGTCTCGGCTATATTACCTTGAATTATTGCTGGTATAACAGACTGCAGGTAATAAACAGGCACAGGTATATTACCTTCACCTTTTTCTAGAAAGAGTATGCAATGTTATTTTTCCTTTATGCTGTTCTTGGCTCATGCTGGGCTACTGTGAAATGGTCTTGGTTTGATGCTCTTGTCGGTTTGGTGCAGGTCAGTAAAGACTAAAGGCCTTCCCCTTCTCTGAGGAAACCCTGGAAAGAGCTGCTGCGTTGTGCTGTGGATAGATGAAGGTCTGCCCAGTGACCAGGGTTGTTGTCAACAGTTACCCAAGCTAATTGCCCTGTTAATTACTTGTTAGCTCAGCTTGAAGTATGAAAATGCAGAAAAGCGTGTGCCCTGGCAGTTTTAGAGGGCACGTAAACTTGTAAGGGTGTCCTTATCAGAATCACGTATTTGGCCTTTATCACAAATAATTACTCTGGACAACTGAGTATTTATTAGGGCACATTCAACTCCTGACTTGTTCAAGAAAGCACTAAGTCTCTCTGCCAGTGCCCTGGGAGAGAAGGATTGTCACTCCTGGCAGATGAAAGCCCAGACTGCTCACGCTGCTGTCTGGGGCAGGAGGGGCAGGGAAGCTGTTTTTTAACTAAAGCTGTTGATGTCAAGCCACCATAACAACCTTTCTGGCCAGAGTCTTTAAGAATCTCTGTATGCTGTACATCTGTGTAAACTGAAGGAAGTTTCTTTCCTTCAAGAGGCTAGACCAGATAATGGCATTTAGTTCTAGAATTCCCTGTCTCCTTACCAATGCAAAAAGACTAAGAACCTTAATCTTCCTGTCCTGAAATCCTGCATGTGCAAGACAGGGATAATGTTCCTAAATCTTTGGAGTTAATATTTATCTTGTTAGACCATGGCTTTCATTCTAAACTCCCCTGTTGCTTACTGGTCTTCTCCAGTGGCAAAAGAGGGCCCTCTGAAAAGGGTCTGGATTGGTCTTAGGAAATAAATAATAGCTTCACTGAGCAGCATGAAGAAATGTGTGATCTGCGTTCCTCTAAACCATCAGAACATTAGGGATAGTTTTGCTGAAACAGAATTGGAGTAACTCTGCAGCTCACTGATCAATTTGAAATCAGCACAGGGATGAAAATGAGTCTGTGGCACTTGATAGCAGTGGCCATCACCCATGCTGGTCTCATTCACAAGGGATAAAAGGATAAGTAAGCAGACAACAGATCAAACTGGGGAATGGATGCTTCCTGCTGGAGATATAATCATTGTCTGACTTGTTTTTCTGTCCCAAAGGAACTTGAAGTTGATCCTTGCTGGTAGATTTAACCATGTGGATGCACAACAAGGCTAGCTGTAGTGTTGAGAGGGTCTAATCTGTTTCTCTCTGGGGTTTAGTAAAGCTTATCTTCTATCTACATTATGTAAAACCTACCATTAAAGAGTGCACTTGGAGATTGCTGCCAAGGGTCAAGAATCTCTGATTCTGAGCAAAGATGCTGTAATTCACTGAATGCTAGCACGCTGCAAGTGTGAAAGCAGGTCAGTGTCAGTTGCCAGCGGCTCAGTTTGGAGAAGGTGTAATGCTCTGTGTGCTTTGCAGTTCCTAGCTCAAAGCTCCTGAAATATGGAAAGAAGTTAACTTGATTTGAGGGAACTCTTGGCCAGACTCAGGTTTTCTACCAGTTTGACCTTTGAAAATAGACTTGAGTTAGTGCTGAGACAACAGCAAGGAGGCAAAAGCTGTGTATTTCACTGGCTCTATCTCATTGAAGGTCCCCTGTGTTAGGTGGTTAACAAAGCTACTTGAAACCATCTGACAAATAATTACAAGACCGATCTTTGTTGCTTGGGAAGCTTGTCTGATTCCATCCATTGCATGCTTGACAAACTACTAGAGTGGTGGGTCTGAGTTTATCTTTCCCCTTCTGCAGTTCTTCCTGCTCGTAGACACAAAAGAAACGGGGATCCTCAGGAGGTCATGTGGTTGGTAAACTGTCCTGCAGCAGTGAAGTCGCTTTGCTGGCTCTCCTCAGACACAAGTGCCATTTCTCTGAATCTTTTTTGCTACAGGATCTGTTCTCTCCAGCTATTACAGGACCTTTCACTGGAAGGTGGCCTTGTGGGTAAGATCACAGCCTGGTACGGTGTCAGGAAAACCTACAGTCAGTTCTTGCCTCAGTATAATAAGTAAGGACCTATGTGGTTGAGCTGATTTTCATTTAACTATGGACTTAAATGAAACTGTTGCAACTCCCATGCTGCTTTGTCATTTGGTGTCAGAACTTCAGGGGTTTAACTGGAATATTTCCTCAGACTCCTGGGGGATTCTGGCAGCCAAAGCTGCCTGAGGTCTTATTTCTTTGTGCCTGGTAGAAAAGCTTTAGTTCCACTGAGGGAGGGTTTCTTCCTGAAATTGGGCGGGCATTTAGAGAATGAAATAGATGTTGCTTACTTACTACAGCTACGTCCTCAAAGGCCTTCACTGGGAGGCAAGCAAGGCATCACAAATAGTATATGGTATATCAAAATGCTTGGATCAGAGCAAGTGTTCCTAGAGAAATATAGTAGATATGAAGCGTGTATTTAACTTGAGGACACTTGCATAGCTTTGGTACTTGAAGAAAACTGCTCTGGGGAAAAAAGGAGATGAAAATAAATAAGATTAAGTAGTTTATGCAAGGATACTCTGATCTCTGAGCAAGCAGTGGTAGGGTGAGATGGGAAAGGAGATTTTTCTTGGTAAGAAAACCATCAGTGGACAGACAGGGATTTTGGGAGAACCTGGACTTCTGCCTGTTTTCATAGCTGCAGGCTTATAGCTCTAGAGAGCAGGGGTTTGGGCCTTAGTGGAAAGGGGATGTTCCTGAAGAGCATGCTGAGGTAATATCTGGCTACAGGGATTAGGGTCCTGCTTAGCTCATCAGCACTGTTGCTTCAGAATTAGGCACATAGTTGTGCTCCTGCATTAAAATTCCCTTGAAGTGAAGGTTTTTGTTCTGGCAGACACAGAGCTGTTAACTTTGGCTTTCAGTAAAGCTGTTTGAGCAATAGGAGGCTGGCCATGCTGATCTGTGTTCTGGTACTGTACTAGTTTTACATCCATATATTCCAGCTGGTTCGATAGAGCTGCTGCTGATTTACACCAGAGTACCAAGGACAGTTTAGCTCTCCCTTTCTACATTGCTCAGGAATGTTTTCCTTATCCCATTTTCACTGTAAGAAACACTAATTGAAATTCATGCTCATATGTCTTATGAACTATGAGTCAGTGGAATAAAAGCACTTAATCACTTAATGAAATTATTGCCTCTCCAAGCATGAAGAAAGGGTGGGGAGGGGGGAAGCGTAAAATGTTTTATGGCAATCACTTTAAAAACAAGTCTCTCTTTACTTCTTTGTAGTATGTGTAACCTGGTGTGTCCCTTTCTTGTGCACTGGTTCGTAAAGAGAATGATTGCTAATTGTATTGCGATAGCCGAGCTGTTCTCTCTGTGCACCGTGTCCAGCTTACCAAACCAGCAGGCTTACTGGTGGTGAGTAGCTGGGTGGTGGATACACTGGGTAAGGTGCCCCCTTCTTCAGAAAAGGGTCTTGCAATTCTGAACTGGAAGGGTGGCTTAAGGACATAGACTTGGATTACAAATTGCCATGGTGATGACTGGGTCCAGGAAGTGCTCAGCTCCTATGGGAGACTTTGAGAGTAGTAGCATTGCTTTGAATGCCAGCAAGTGTTGGTAAATTCACCCAGTTTGCCCTCCTGACTGATGGTTTAGAGATGCATCTCTTTCTCAGCTCACCTGCATCAGGTGAGCAGTCAGGCAAAGCTGAGTACTTTTAAACCACAGTGGATTCTGCAAATCCAATCATACCCCAAGTTTCAGCCAAATACCAGCTTGGCCAACAGTCTCCAATGCCCCTGAAGCCCCCTCTGCTGTGAAACACTGTTCCAGTCTTAGGGCGTTTTTTTGCTGTGCTTAGCATGTTCCTTAGCAGGGTCTGTGTTCTCCTTGGATGGATGTTTGTGAACACTGAGCGAATTGATTCTTGTCAATTATAAAGACTGCTAGGAGTCTGGAGACTCCTTGAGATGAAAAGCACAGGAAAAAAAGCAAAGCATTAATTATTTATCTACTGGTGTCATTATTGTATAGGGTTTAAATTACTACTTCAAAATCATTTCTCATTACCCTGTACTGTCATCGCTGCAAATACAAAGAACTTATATACAGCAGATATTAGAGATGTAAGGCACTTGGATTTATTAGGGAAGAGGCTCTTCTCCCCTCCCTTCCCTTCCTCCCACTAGCCAACTGGATTAGTTTGGACTAAATTAAATAGGCTCAAAAAGGCAAAAGAAAGAAGCAAATCAATACAGAATAAGAAATTAAAAATCATTTCATTGAATTTATTTTAATCTGCAAAGGTGTAAAGTGCTTAAACTGCAGATCCCACACTGAGGAAATCTGAGGGGATTCTCGATATGAATTTCGAATGCAACACTCAGGTCTGTGATTCCAGTGCATATGAAATCAAGTTCCTTGTGGTCTGTACCTGGGAATGAAGAGAGGGCACGTACATCATGTGCTTTCGCACAGTGCCAATGTTTTGGTAACAAGGAAGCCCTCGAGGTTCTGTGAATGTTGCACCCTAGAAAGAAACATCTTCCTCTTTTCCTGGACCTGCTTCCCCTTTTAGATGGCGCATGCTTTTTTCCTGAGTAATACATCATTGAAGCAACTCATTCTGGTGATGAATTACTTGTACATGTTATCAGATGGGCCTGTTCTGATACTCCTGCATCATCCAGAGTATTACACTAATATATCAACAGACCGAACTGTTGCTCCGATTATGTGCCTCGGGTCTCATATATCACCGAGCTCATACACGCACCCAGATCCCGCTGGACCAGCGCGGTGTCACCACGAGCAAAGCCCCTCAGCCAGGGGCTCTAGCAGGTGTGCACAGTCAGGTTTGCACAGAATTTGGGGCAGGCTTCCAAGAGTCCATCAGCCAACAACTCAAGTTTTTCAGGTCATGGACTGCTTTACAATTTAGGTCAAATAATCTGAATGGCTTTCAGAATGAATTTGGTCTCTTATGCCAGTCTTCTGAACTGCGCTCATACCCAGCAGCTGTCTGTGAATTCTTGGGAGTCGAGCCCTTCCTCTATATTTTTTGTTTTCAAATATTGCAGTGTTAACTCTTCAGTATCCCCCGAGTGTGAGGAGGGATGACTCCATCCTCTTCCAAAGCCAGTCTTAAATACCCACACCTCATGAACTTGCAAGAGCAGGGGTCATTCTCTTCAGGCTTCTGGGACCCAAGGCAGAACCTGCTGAAGTCAGTGAAGGTGGTTCTGGAGGACACTAGGTCAAGTGTCTGGTACAGAATGACAAATGTGTGAGGTCTGCTTTGTAAATGCTGCCCTACAGCCAGACTTTGTCCTGGGTAGCCTTTTCCCTGCCCTGACACACACAAATGTGCTCTTCCTCCTGACGACGGAGGAGAAGAGGCTGTGACCTCAACCTGACATATCTCTCTAAACAAGATGCAGTTAAGAAGCTGAAGTTATTTGCATCCTAGCAAAGATGTTTATGGATTTGAGGATAATTTTGGAGTCGGTTAGTTTACATTCAGGGCAGTCTTTTGCAGCTGTTGAGAATGAATTGCAGAATTAAAAAAAGCAAGTAACTCGTCGGGAGAAAATAATTCTGATTTCAGTAGGAAACCAGAAAGTATATAACAAGGATTACACCACAGAACCTCAGGATAGCAGCCTGAATTGAGCTACATACAAGTTGTAGACAAAAGTTTGATTCAAGCTCAGATTTGGCCACTTAATATTTATGTGAGAACATTCAGATCAAAGCAGAAAAGATGGATTGGTTAGATGTTACAACCTTCCAATGTCTAGGAGGACAGATAATAGAAAACTAGCTGTGGAGCTGTGTATCCTTAGCAGATGACCCAAGCAGAATGGGAGTTTCAAAGCTCTATAAACCAAGAAAGCATCCTTACAAGCCCGTTTGGCTTGGAGATGTGGTAATTTTGCAGAGATTTCTTTCAGTGCAGGGAGACACATGATGGGAGCTGTGGGAATGGTAGAATCAATAACCTGGTTACATTTAAGTTCTCAGTTCAGGTACACTGCTTAAGGGAATGCTGTATGTTACATTTTTATATGTATATTTAACTGCTAGTGTGGTAAAACTCACCTGGAAGTGAGGAGGTGTCTGTTCCCTGTCAGAATTATGCCTGTGCAGTTCATCTTTCACCTGCCAGGTTATATGAGCTCAGACTGGTGTTGGCTGATAAGTTGGGTGATCTGGCAGACATGGTACATGTCACACAGTGTCTTTATGGCTTAAAAAACACCCCATCTGCTCCAAAGGGTTAACCAGGTAAATGTGGACATCTGACATCCATGCAAGTTATTTAGGTCCTTCTGCATTCAGCCTGTCTGGATTCAGCTGGCACAATTTGCTCTGTACCTCACCTTGAATCTCTTTCCCCTCCCACGATTGCTGCCATGGGAAAGAGGACAGCCATGTATTGTTACACTCATTAGCTCTGGAGAATGTGACTGTGATTCATAATCTGCTACTTTGAGAAACACACACCAAAAACGTGTTTCTTCATCATCACTGGCAGTTGTCTGAGGACTCAGGCTGGAGCCTGGAAAATAAAAATCTTGCTTTCAAGATGAGGGTGTTGTTAAGAAGGTGGGTTCTGAAGGGAATCCCCAGGTGAGCTGTGCTGACTCCTTCGGCTGCAGTGCAGAGCTGAAGGAGCAGGTAAGAACTGCACCTGATGCTTGGTGGGGAAGTACCACGAGTCAGCCAGCTGAGGGAGTGCAGAGCTGCTTTGGCAGGATTTTCAGACTACCTTTAATTTTCTCCAGCAGGATTTTTCTTCACTATTTTTCAAAGGCTGGAGGGTTTTTTTTCCCTTTACTATTTTAAAAAAGTAAATCAGGACATGTTTTGGGGGCCTCAAAGCCTCAGTGGTGCTTTTTCCAATAACACAGAATTTGCCAGATGCAGCAAATAGCTGCTCAAAGCCATTTTTACTTGCTAGCTGCAGCACCCGAAAGCTAAACTTCCCTCATTAACAATTAATGACAGTTAGACTTCATGCTCCTAATAATGTCACCATTGATTATGCCTTTAAATGGCAAGACCCGGTTGGTAGGGACAGCATCCTCAGTCTGCACCACACAAATGGGTCAGCACTGGAGGGGTACCTTGCATGAAGTATTAGTTGTGCAGCATGTTGACATGGGGGCTTCACCATCTTTCCTTGGGAAGTTATGACTCATTCGTTAGTGAGCTGTGACAAATTGCAAATGGCATTTTTCAATGTGGCTTAAAAAGAAGAGGAGGTTGCAGAAGGTGTGTTACTGCTGGCGTTTGCCATCCTCGGTACTATATCCCACAGAATGGCCACCAGAAAGAGTTGGGAACACTACTCCCCTGGTTCTGAGGCTTGGATTTGTGGATTGTCTCACTGTAGAAAGCTGACCTGTGTATGGAATGGGGATGCTCTATAGGGAGTGGGACGTAGGGGAAAAAAACCTACACAGGGTGTGTGGAGGAGCTAGGATCAAACTCTCCTTTGCTGCTGGTACCACTTAAGTAAAACCCCTGGCCTGCCAACAGTGCTAGTCAGGTTCTGCAGGGGCCCTGATGCCTGGGGAAGGGCTCAAATAAGGAAGGAAAAATATAAAACTGACATCTAATCTCTTACATCAGTGACAAATTTGCAAGCTCAGAATGAAGGTGATTTTTGAAAACCACATTACGCTTTCGTTTACTTCAAACAGTATTTTTTCATGTTTGAAAACTAAGGGCTGGGTTTTTTGTGTGCAGGTTAGCAGAGTAACACTGACCTTTGGATTGCTATCTCTACACGTCTACCTTAATCTTTTTGAAGTGGTGGTGCGCGAAGAGACTAGGGTAGGTGTGTGGTCTCATGTTCCCAAAGACTCTGTTCCTCCCTGAGAACTCCAGTGTTTTCCCAGGCTCCAGCCTTGGAGGCTACAGGGTGTGTTAGAATAGGAACAGCTTTAGGTCAGCCCTTGTCCTTTTGGGAAACTGCTTTGCTGGCATCTCTTTCATGCTTTGAAAGTGTCAGCTAAGAAAAG
>JANHFX010010315.1:0-27179 GCA_027560015.1 Chloroceryle amazona | reverse complement strand
GTAATGGCAAAATAGCCCTGCTAAAGAGCAAAGCTTAACCTTACCTTCCGAGTGCTTGGGCTCTTCTATTAACACAGTCATCACTGCACTTGTCCTGTGGAACTCTGCAAATCGCTGTAAATGACTGGCAATCATGTATGTAATTTTGAGAGGAAACCTAAGGCCACATCAGTTGATGTAAATAAGCAAAGCTTCACGGATTTCGTGGAAACCTGAGGATTTACGGTAGCTGAGCCCTTAGCCTGATGGTTTCACTTTACTCAGCTACAAGGGAATTGTTTAAAATTTCCATTCCAATGTTAGAAAATGTGAATATATAAAAATAGAGATCTATGTGGCTTGTATTTTCTGGATGCAACACTTCAAACAAATGTGAAAAAGATGTACATCCTCCGCACTTTCGGCATGCATTTCAGTGGCTACCCAAAAGCATTCCAGACAATGCCCAGTGTGAATATCCCTATGTGACTCTGGGAATTCAGAGCATCTCCCTTTATTCATTGCAGATCTCCACTTAGAGCAGCAGATCGGTTCAAAGAGCTACAGGAAGAAGTGGCTTTTGCTAAATAAGCCTGCAGATGGAAAGCAACTTGCGTGTAGTTAAGGAAAGGACAGTGCTGGGACAGAAGGCAGCAGAAGACAACTGGAAAGGTAAGGTTACAAGTTCCTAGGTATTGTTTAGCTCTGAGAAGGCAGCTGCTTAATCCTTGAAGTTTTCAGCGTATGTGGAAATCACTCTGCTTTATTTAGGGCATATTAATGTGTAGCTATCATGCCAGAACTTAAAGTGCACACTTGCTGCAAGAGCCCACATAGCATTGTGATGCTAGACCTCCATTACTGTTCACATGGCCCATTTGCCTTGGGAATTCGGGTGTCTTTAGGACATTCAGGCACCAAAATATGTTAACCCTGAAATATTTAACACTGAGGAGGAGGTAAGGTTCTTTATTCTTAATTTATATTTTCTTCTATTTTATATATGCTAATTGGTCAAGACAATAGGCTCTGAATTCACATTTCTACCCGTGGTTATTTCAAATGTTTTACTTTATGGGGAAAAGCAGTCAGCTGCTTTGTCCAGCTTTGATGGAAGACTAATGAAAAGAGTAGTCCATTTGGCTAAAACCACCCTGGGACTGTATGGAATGCAAAACTTTTATGGCTTGAAGAAAAAATGTTGTTGAATGATTTATTATAGTCATCTCAGCCTTTCTGCCTAGAAAGGTGTTGCATCTCTTTGAATTAAATCGATACCTCAAGTTATACAAACTTGGGACTTCAAATGAATTAAGCATCTCCTAGAGGTGCTTAGTCTAGAGGAGGCTTTGTCTAGAAGCAATGGAGGAATAACATTTGGCCATGTATTTTGAATTCTGCTTGGGTTATCGATAGCTTTAGCGATACCAATAGCAAAGTGTTGAAATACTGAACCTATCTTCAAAAGCAAACAGGATTTTTTCCACTCTTGGTCGTGTCCTTTAAATTCATTAGCAAATTTCTGTAGACTTAAAAGGGTGCTTGGTACCATGTACTGTATGTGGTCTGATCCATGATGGCTAAGAAATTTTATTTTTAAAGATACATAGACATCTTTTATCAGTGACTCAATGAGACCCTAATCTCGTGCCCCCCTGCAAAGGTTGAAAACCAGCACTGAGCTTGTTAGGGGGTTAGATCTTTTTGAAAAGACTCGTCAAACACTCTGAGTTTAACATATTGCAGTCACTGCAGCAAGCTTTCCCTGGCTACATGAACACAATCACCTTTAGTTTCTGTATCTTAATATTTGAATTCACACACTAATTGCATTTCTTAATTCGCTTCTTAACATCATCTGTGCTTTGTGGTACCTGGAAGTGCATCATGTTTTTCAGTGCTCTTCACTATTGCGTATGTTTTTCTGTGCTTGCTGTTCATCTGTTTAAAGCCAACGGCCCCGGTGTGGGTGATCTTTCTACCGTAAGCAGCCGTGGCTTAGTAACTCTACAGTCTTCTGATAGCCTTGCAGCCAGGTGACTGCCATTATCTTAGTCAATTTGGTTGCATAATTAATAACTTTGTAGAGCAAATGCAGCAATGGAATCATTGGGATGATTTTAATACTAATGGCTTTGCTAGTAGGCAGCCGGGGTGCTTAATGGGCTTAAACAAAATAATAACAACAAATGACTCTTGCTTTGCGTAAGCCAGAATGTCACTACCATCCTGAGATAGTGATGCCTGACCTACTTACATCTTTATCTGCCGTGTGCCGTGTCCACGTCTGTTCCTGTACCACTTCATTTGTATCCTTGCTTGCTCCATCAAGCCTCTAACATACGCTGCAGTCACTTGCTGTCAGAAACATTCACCCTTTCTTCCATCACTGCTCAGGAAGCCCGTATCAATAAGATATTGTTGTTACATAGCTGTCATTTCTGCCCTCCAACAAATCTTGTCGCTGCAGAGTGTCTGGAGGTTGCAGATGCCTACTAATAATGTTCTCCCCTGCTCTGTCAATTGATTCCAAGGCTGCAGTCCCTAGTCAGACTTGAACGCACAGCGTGAGGTGCAGGGAGCCTGCCTGTGATGAGCTGCTGGCAGTTCCCTGTCACATGCATTTCTGAACCAGATGTTCATCACCTTCCCCACTCCTCTGCCGAGTATTGATTTCTTACAGCTCTGCTCCTAGGCGGGCTAAAAGGCAGTTGCAGTCCTCTCTCCTTCTCCACTGAAGCCCTACTAAGTTTGGAGAGTAAAGCCTATGTGAAGCTGCACCTGCCAAGCACCCTCCACCCAAATCTCTTTGTACAGGGGAGACTTCTGCTGAGCTGTGCATCGGGTTCAGCAGGCAGACCCCTCAGCGAGACCGAGTTAATAGCCAAAGAGAGCTGCAGGTAGAAATGATAAACATCTCCAGAAGTGAGGGAGTCTGAAGCTACCTCTGGAGGGCTGGAAATTTTTGCGCTGCTAGAAGGTTCTGTTGTGGTTGTATTATCCCAGATGTTTCACCTTAGAATGGAAAAATGTCTTGCATATCATCCTATGAAAAGGAAGGTTCCTTCCTATGCTGCTGCAATTGAGTTCTCCTTCTGAACTGCAAGTTTGCATGGAATTTGGGGAATAACCCCATCTGCTTTGCTCTAGCAGCCGTTTTGCTTGCTCTGGAGTTAGTTCTTTCTCTATGCGTGTCAGTGATGTGATGGAAATTTAAAGGAACTTCTGTTTCCTGCTGACGTTACATTCGTTCTCAGGATGTGTCTATACTGCAATTGGATGTCAGACTGCAGCTCGGCAGAAATAGCCAAACTGCTCAATTACGTAGAGAATTAAATTACTCCCCAGGAAACAGACTGTCCAGGCTGAAAAAGGGGAACTTGTCAGCCTTGTCATCGAGAACTTGCAGGTGCCTTCTTGGCGTGATGGCGATTTGATGGAAACCAAGGCAAAGTATTTTGGCAAATCTGAGAGGAATATTAAGAATTGTGTATCAGACAGGGAAATAAAAAGATCTGAGATCTTGATTAAAAAGTGGTGACAACAAAACATCTATTTCCCAGCATTAAGGGCAATTTTGGGCAGGCCAGCGTGATTCCAAATGGAATTTATCGCTTGTGTCCTAATGATGGGGATATTCTGGTGACAATTTCAAGGTGTTGGTGACTCATTTGAGAGAATTTTCATTCATCACATTGACACTGATTTTAATCCAATTGACTATCCTTAACAAAAGCCCCTGCTTCATTTGAACTGTATCGCTTTTCTGCCTGAGGGGAACATCTCTGCGATTAACAAAACCAGATCGAATGCTAATAAAGCAAGCAAATGAAGATTTATGCATAATCTACAAAAGGACTGCGATCATTTAATTAAGAGTATATAGGAGGCTTTGGGAGAGACTGAGTATTGGTGATAATAGATGAGAAGGCCCTGCTATCCAAATAGCAGTCGAGGAAGCGGCTGGTTTCTTACACAACTTCAGTTTTAGTTCTGCCCAAGCCACCATCCCCAGTGAGATTTTACTGCTTCAGGGGAAGTTTGCTCAGCCCAGTAAAGGAACCTGTTAGAGTGGTGGGAATTACTGAGAAATAGGGACAGAAGATGCTTGGAGTTCAGTGTATTTCAGACTCTCCTGTCCTGTAACTTGACTCGTTCAATATTGGTTGGATACAAAGTTTATTTTCCATATTCTCATTTCTTGACTAAGACCAAATTTGGGGAAAACATTTCAACATTTCTTTTCTGGCTGTTCCCATTGATTAGGTAACCCCACGTTTAAGTGCTTTGCAGAAACTTAGCTTTGGATTAGGATGGGTTTCTGAGCATTTTTCTAGATGGTCTCATTAAAATTTTAATCAGGAAGTTTGTTTTAACTAAGTGCAGGGAGCAGGTATATACTACTTGTGTGAGGACAGGACATGAGCACTGCTGGCAGAATAAGGAGAGTGTCTTCTACCGTGCCCTAGATGTATAATTTAGTTGAGATGCTGGTCTTTAAATACCTTCTAGAATGGAAATGAATAGTATAATAATAGTAGTAAAACTAAGAAATTAAAAACCTGTCTTACTGGGCTTCTATAATTAGTTGGGGATTCTGTGGCTAGTAATAGGCAGAGCAGGTCAAATTCATCCCTGTTGTAAGCATGAGCAACTCCACTGAAGTCAATAATTAAGTTTTCACTTACAACCATTATTGAATTTGGCCTGGAATCTGAAAGGGAAGGAGAATGATGCAGACAGGATGGATTCGGTTCTAGCAGCAGCTGCTGGGGAAGAGCTGGCAGGCTGAGCGCTGTAGAGTCCGGCTCACAGGGCCTGATGCAAAGGCAACCGAAGTAGCTTTGGTTTGGGGGGTGGGAGGTGGTGTTGTCACACTTGGTCTCGCTCACAGATTTTTGTTACTCGTGTTGAATTGGAGGAGAGTGCAAATGTTGTGTGGGCCTGGATGTATGCGCGGGGGCTTTACCGTTTTGTACAGTAATGAGATTTTCAAGGCAGCTCGGATCACGCTGCTGGCCAAACTTTGAAAAACCATTCCAAAGCTGTTCTGCAAAGTGCTCCTGTGCAGGGGGGACCTATGGAGTTCTGCATGCAGGGAGTGTGGTGTCTCCAAACCTGGATGCCTATAGCTGCAGGGTTTCCAAAAGCTAAAATGGGAATCTCTTCACAATGAGAGATTCTTCAGTCACGTCTGGGGCTTATTCGAGAACTTTCAGCAGGACCGTTCGCCTGAATCCCCTTACAGCTTTGGTTGGCCTTGGCCTTTGGTTTCCTTGCAGTTGGCTATCACCACACAGGGTAACAGGCAGTGGCTGGAACTATTCAAGGTGTATCTCTGGGTAGGTGGAGGTGCAAGAGAACTAGTCAAAGTAAAAAACACTTTGAGATTTCAAAAAGCCTTGCCTAGATGGCCACCGCTTCCTTTCATTGACTAGTGCTGAGCCACCTTAAATTCTTCTTTCTCCTGGTTCCCTTCCCCTAAGCATATGATTATGAAGTTACACGTTTCACTAAGTGGATTTTTGCACTAAAGAGGATTGACATCCCAATTTCCAACTTTTCAGAGCCCCTGCATGTCTTGGTGACATCGGTGAAAGCTGAGAGCAAGGCAGGTGCTGCTCCTGGAGGGGGGAGGAGTGTACAGCTGTGTTTTGCACACTGGCCCCATAGTGATAGCCAAATCAAAATACAGAGATTAAAAATTGGAAGCTGCTTTTGCAACCTTTCAGTCTTTTCCTATCACTTTGTCCCTGCTGTTAAGCCTTTGCTATGTTAATGTCATCTTGCGCTGGTAATATTTATAGCACCTAAATCAATGTTGGGGACATAAAGAATATTGAAGGATCAACTCCACTTATTTCAAATGCACTTCAATATTTTGACTGCCTGACCAGAGTTTGGGCAATAACTGTGGTAGAATGATAATGGAAGTTTAACAGTTTTATGATGGTTGTAGCGGACTTTATGGAAGTTGATAAATTTCATCTTGTAGGTTTCAATTTCTCATTCCCTACAGAGAGATGGGGAGAATACATTGATACTGCATTTCAAATTGGCTGGATCAGAAGGAACAGCAGCTAAAATCCATTACAACCCAATTACATCCATCAGCTGAAGCTGTGTGCATTCATTCGTGAACATCAGCATTTAATCCATAAAGAGGAACTAATGAGAAATTTCAAAATGGAATCCATGCATCAGTAACTTTGGAGAGATTTTGCTGGGATTAATGAACTGCCAAAACATTGTCAACACACTGAAAACCTATTCTCTCTAGGTTTGTTTACTGACCAAAGAAAGACTTTTCGGTTTGTTGTTCTTACTATTCCTCAGCATGTTTTTGTCCTAGGAATTGTGGCTTTTTTCTTCTGTTCTTGGTGCAGGAAGTGATGTTTTGTCCACTTGAGGGATCAGACACTTGTTTGTTTTTCATCTTTCTTCTGTGAGCATCTGGCTGGATGGTTGGCTGGCTCCTGGAGTCAGATGTGCTGCAGATGAACATCCACAGCCTATCGATACCTCTCTGCAGAAATCTCTTGTGCAGAGCTCCCAAAGACAAGGACATGAGGGCTAGACCATGTTTTGTAGTGTGGAAGGAAAGTCAAGATAGCAGCAGTTAGTTTTTAAATAGTGCTATATTATAGGAAGCTTGTTGGAAAAGTCCAGTGTTCCTTCGTAAGTTCACCTTTAAGTTGTGAAGTGCTGTACTAGCTAATGGATTTTCTGTTTCTCTGGAGCTACCAGTAGCTATTTGTCTAAAGAGTGGAGATTAAAGCGAGCCCACAGGAAAGCTAATCTCTCTAATGGGAGCTAAACCCCATGGTAATTGCAGAGATCTGGCCGGGCGACCGTATATAAACAAGGCAGTAAACTGGCATTCATCAACATTGCACGTTCAAATGACAGCGAGGGCAGAGGATTTTTTTCCTGGATGCTCCAGGGTGTAATATTGTGATATCCATCTCTATCACTTAATGACCTAAAACCGTAATTATATTTGGGTTGTTGTTAAAATGCATATTAATTTCTCCATGCCTTTTACCTGGAGGTCCCTTAAGAACATGTTGGTATTTCAGGACCAATCCGTGAAAATTTCTTGCAGCTCTTTTGCACATAGATGTTCTCTGTTAAAAAATAAATCTCCTTTATACTCTGAGCCTTACTCTCCCTCGCTGCCCAAGTGGTCTAGCAAGGTTTGATGGCTTAATATTTATTTCTTATTTATTTTGATAGATCTCCGTCATATTCAGCAGCTGGATTAAGTTGCTCTGCTTAACAGCAATATAGCAATATTTCCTCCCAGGAATCATTCCTTTCCACATTTAAGCAGCAGAGCTGATCTCCAAGTAGACATATCTGACAGGTAGCTCCTCTGAGATCCCCTTTCCAATCGCGCTCCTGATGCAGACATGACAGGTTCAGGAAGAAAAGAAGGATGTCGGGGAGGGGGCAGGAGAATGGAAAGCAGGAGAGGGAAGCAGAGAAAGACAGACTGTACAATGGGTGTTGTGTTTTAACGTCGAGTGGTAAAGGATGGAGACACACAAGCCCCGGGTACATCCTTCACGCTCCCTGCTGCCAACATGAGTTTGACAGTTGGGGATCCAATTAGACAAACCCGAGGCTTTGGACACCCACTGCAGTCCCCTTCTCGGGGCCCCCTCTCCTCCTGCTGCTTTCTCAGCTGGCTTTGTGCAAACATTTGTCCTTACACTCCCTTCAAAATTCAGCGACAGAAAGCAACTCCTGTTGCTCCAGAAGTTGATCACTTCCAAGTAAATATTTGCTTTCTAAGTTCAGAAACAGAAAGATTCTGTCAGTTTGTAAAATACGTTCCTTCCTTGGCTATACAAACACAAGGGGTTTGTGTGTAGCTCTGCAAATAAGTTACTAAAAATAAACTGAGTTCTGAAGTCTGTAACTTGGGACCTAAGTGATACTTAAAAGATTATTTGTTTGGATTGATTCAGTGACATAGCTCTGGACAGGACTTTTTGGGCATCAGATCCAGATTACTCTGAATTCTTTCACCCCTTGTTAAAGGACAATTTGCCAATAGTCTTTGCCTGCTTTCTGTTCTGGGATTGTGTAGATTTTCTTCGTATTTCTTGTTCCTTATTGCAGAAGCCCCATATAAACTGCCACGAGCATCACAAATTCAACTGCGTTCTCATTTTCCCACTATTTAACTACCTCTCAAATTCATTGGCCTGAAATAAATTATTGACTTAGCAGACAGACTCCTGTTTTCTGTGACAGGTTCTGCAGTAAACAGGCTATTAACAATTCATAATGAGTAACTCCTGTTTGTTTTTCCCATGTGCTAATTTTGTTTTCTCTCCCTGACATCCTTAGTGTGTCTTGTCCCCTGTCAGAGCGAGGGATGCCAGGTGACTGTTGTGCTTGGTGCTTTCTACCAGGACAAGTGTTCAGATCTGACAGAATGCAGGTTGATTTTTCTGAATGAACAATCCACTTGGAAACAATGAACGAGGAGGATCTCTTTCTGCTCCTTAATAGCACTGTAGGAAGAGCATATATACAGCTACTGCTGTGGAGCTCAGCTGCATGATTTGTACACCTTTGTGGATCTGGCAGGTGTAGGGGATGTTTGTCTCTCTTCTCTAGTGCAACATACTCTGTGTTTTTCATGTGCTTCTACTAAGTCGTAGTAATTTGGGTTTGACTTAATGTCTCCCAGGGAAGGATTCTGATCTAGACTAAAAGCAGTGCGAGATGCAGAATTCCCCAGTGGCTTTAGTAGTTTTCAATTTTTAATAACTCCTGACATGGGGAAACTAATTTATTTCTGCTTCAGTATGTATGAGTCAAGCTTTAATCTTTTCCCACTTGTAGCACTTAAAATTGCGAGTAACTCCATTTTGCTCGGTGGTGTTTGTACCTCTGAGGTGTGCATGGCAGAGAGCTGATGTTCTTCCCGTGCTCTCGTCTGAACCTTGTGATGCTGGAGCAGGAGACTGGGCTGATGCTCTCAGAATTGCCACTGATATTGCCCAAGCTTGCAAACACAACCAGATTTCTCACCCTGGCTGTTGCTTGAGGAAAGAACTTTGTTTGTGCATTGAGAAAGTGAAAATGTTTAAATCAAGCTGTGTGTCACTTTCTGTTTTCTAGCCCTGGTCTGGGAAGTGACAGCTTGTGTAAGGTCCATTAATGTGGTGAATTCAGACCCTACCAAACACTCAGCTGGTTAAACTGCCTGAACACCATTTTGCTACAACTTGTACTGCTTTGGCTTTGACCTGCTCCATGTCATCGATGGATTTCTGCTTTTTGGGAACGAGCAGCTGGAAGAGACAATAGGTGGGGGAAGTTCATGGAACTCATCAAAGACACTAAAGACATGTTTCCTTCTAACCTAAAAATACCTTGGCTTTTCAAACTCCGACCAAACAGGTGCAAATTACAACATCTGGCATGTTTGCTGAATAGGAGCCAAAAAGGATCAAAGCAGAAGTTCTGATGGAAAAAGTGTGAGCTTTTTTTGAGGCCACATTCTTGGGTGCTACAAAGAAAACCAAACCATAGAACATACTGTCTTTAAAAGCCTGTGATCTCGTGGTTTGCTTATGTAATATACTCGTGTACTTTCTTGAATAAGGAAAATTTCCTGAGCTGGGGCCTTGATGTCCCTTTAAAAATTCTTATTTGCATGCACAGCTTTCCTGTGGAGCTCTCTCCCTGTGCTGTGATAGCTTTGCAGAGACAGAGCCCAAAGTACTGTAGGATCACAGCTTGAGTCTATTTGTGCTGCTTGGATCTGTCACAGACGGGACTGTTGTGTTCTAGGAATGTTGCTGAGATAAAATAGGACCATGAATTGACTCTAGAATTAGATTGAATGTTACCAGCCTGAGTGGAAAAAAGCAGCAAAGAATCAATGTGGAGTAAGGACTAGTGACTAATGGGAAGCAAAAGGGAGTGGGACTGAAAATGGAACATCTCAGTATGAAGTGGGCAAAGTCTGTTGGTAACTCTCATCTGACTTTTCCTAAGCACTGATGTTCTTTAGTTCTTCACAGACTGGTGAAAAACATTTTGTTCTGAAGCTACTCCCCAGAAAAATATGTATTTACTTCACTGATTAGCAGAGTATTTCCATTGAATTCCTTTCTCTCTGGTTAGATTTTTATTAGATACACTAACACAGAAGGTGTACCACTTTCATTCAGGCCTTCAACCGTGACTGCTCTTGAAATTGTGCAAGGAAAAAGAAAAAATTCCTTATGGCATGCAGGAATTGCAGCTGGACAGAACCACTGAGTGCTCTCACACCCATTAACCTCTTTCAACTTGCACAAAACCGGTTCTGCTGTATTCAAAATCTGATGTGGGCTGTGATCTGTGATGGATTGAGCAGGCATGAAGAGATTTCATCTGGACAGATCTTTGAGTAGGTGGGGTTTGAGTCTGCCATAAAATGAGGAATAACTGCACTGAGAGACATCAGGGCAAAGCAGATAGGAGAGGAGTCAGCCCCACTAGGTTGATGCCTTATAGCAAAGAGATTAATCTGATTAGGCCTTGGCATGGGGGGATTGCTTTGGGCTGGGCAGGCCCCTTTATAACCTTTTCACAAACACAACATTTCTGATCAGCTCGTCAAAGTGTTGAAAAAATGTTCTTGGCTCTGGATCTGTGGTGTCAGTCAGGAAGGTCTGCTCCCTTCCCCTCTGGCTGTTGTGCTAGGAATGGAGCTTCCACCCCTGTGCTCACAAGATACACCATTTTCTGCTGGTTTTAGATCTGTTTTTCTGGGGTGGACAAGCTCCTATAAATCCTGACTCATGCAAACGAGCCGTACCTGCTTCTGTCTTCTATATACAGCATCACTCGTGGTTCTGCAGCTTCCCTCCGTGGCGTGGCTCGTTTCTAACCTTGTTTCTTCACGCATGGCCACCTTACGTTGGGCTGCAGCCAGTGTACCTGGCAGGGAGCGTCGCAGAGCTAAAGTAGTTAGTGTTTCAGCTGCACCTGGTCCTCAGTGTAATAATGTTATGTTCGATATAAGGTGAGTCTTGGTTGTAAGTGGGTTGTGCAATGTGATTAAATGGTGGAGAGCTCAGTATCAAATTCTCCACACTGGAAACTTCATTTGGTTCCTTGTCTTTGTTTCCATCTCTCTAGCTCTTGTTTTCAAATCATTTCCCATTTCCCAGCATTTATTTTTGTTGTTGTTTATTTGGCTTCTGGGACTTGTGCTGACATTTCTCTTGAGCTCTTCAGTGCTGATCTGGGGCAGCTGTACGTGAGGAGTCGAATTCACGCGTGGACATGGTGCCCAGGGACATGTTTAGTGGTGAGCTCGCAGTGTTGGGTCGAAGGTTGGACTTGGATGATCCTGAAGATCTCTGATTCACTGTTCTTAAAGCATCATCCCTGATACTGATAGGGAAATTAGGGCCCTTGGTAAATTGAAAGCAAGATCAAAAGATAAGACTAAGTGAACTCTTTACTAGTATCTGTGTTTTCCAGTCCCCCATCCCATGTCAGCAGTGAAGTGCTTAAAGCAGAGGAAGGCTGTTGTGATCCATCAGGAGCAGCCCACCTCCTGGGCCTCTCTGCTCATCCTGGATGTGCAGACACACGAGTGACTTCCACAGAAGGCTGAAAACACTGTTTGCAAGATCTAACATGTAAAAAGTCTTTTTGTTTTGATACAGAAGTGATCTCTGCCCAGGAGGTTTTTGGTTTTGAGGGAGCTAGGCTTTGATTTTCCTCTTATCACACTATTGGATCATACGTTCTTTGGAGGACGGACTTTGTTTCTCTGTATGAGCAGTTCCTAGTTCAATGGGGGCTCCTTGATCAGTGTCTCTCCTCTGCTACCACAGCTCGACAGCAGGAGAAATAACAACGTTAAGTTTTCAAGTCATGTTGTCAGAAGCACCGGGGAGCTTGATATGTAGAATTATTTGTACAACTGGCACATTTGAAGACGTAAGGGCAGTTTAATTATTCTAGACAAGCAAGTGAGCGGGTTCCCTCTGCCCAGGAATTGGCATCTCCAAGACACGTGTAAGATTTGGGTGTCTGGGAGAGAGTTCTGAAGGTGAATGACTTGCTCTCTGGAGATGCAGAAATGAGGCAAGATAAAAGCCACCCCAGAATAGCATCTGGGCATTTACAGGGTTTTCAATACGTTCTAGGATTTAATGGTCATTGATTCAAGACAAATGAATCTATTTAAACTTTAGACAATTCCATTAGTGACTGCTTGTGCCTCTAATTGTCTAAATACAGTAAAAAAAAGTCTGACTCCTGCAAGCCTAACTTGTAAAATAAGCACTCCAGAGCTGAAGCGTGGGAATTTCAAAAGTGATGATGTGATTTGCTCGCTTCAGCCCTGCTAAAAATCAGCAGGATGTGTATTCTTAAGTGCCCATCGGCTTTTGAAAATTGAACTTACTGCTCATAATGCAGCCGCTACTCTCCCAAAGACTTCTTTGTTTTTCCAGTCCTGTGGTACAACAGCCAGCAAATGGATGTGATTACAGAAAAATATCCAAAGCACTTTGCTACTCATTATATTCCCATATGTTTCTAACAGTGTTGGGTGAAATCCCCCAACTCCTTTTCACTGTACCACTAGCACCAGTAATGCTGAATCATTGACATTTTTTTCCCCAAGAATGATTCATCTGTACAGACTGGGGGAATAAATAAGCAATATAAATCCTTATTGCCTGAGAAAACAATGAAGTCTGTACCTTTCAAATAACTTTATATCCCTCAGCACTGCTAATAAATAACCTGCTTTTTCTATGAAGTACTCTTCAGTGCCTGTAGCCCTGAATTATTTGTCTCGTATATAGAATATCTCTGGATATGCAAACTAAAAGCAAGTTTCAGTGTTGCCTTTCCTTCTTTCTTTCTGGTGTGTTTGGTTGTCTAGATACTTTTTGTTTAGACAAGCCTTACAATAATGAAGAATTGGAGGGTCTGTGGTATTCTTTTTGATTCAAGTGTTAACACACACCCCCCCATTATTCAACAATATTCTCTCAGGTCAAACTTTCAGCTGCTATAAATCAATGTCCAATTCTAAGGACCTACAGAAAGAATTATGTATAACTTATGACCTAGTTTTAAATCTTATAGAAGGCACATAAAGATCCATAATATGCCAAGGGCTTTGTATTTTTAATTCTAGCTGCCTGAAATATTGTCAGCAGCAAGCAGCTTTTTCATTTACATGGAAACTCATGTAGGAAAGGGGCTTTTCACAATTAAATCCCCCCCCCTTTCCAGCTCCCCAGAATAACTTTGTGGAAATAAACATTCATGTTAATTTCTAGTCAACATCATAAAATCCAACTGACCAGTTTCCTAGGTAAACATCCCCTTATCATGGAGATTAAATAAGAACTTTGTGGTAATTTGTAAGCCACTGGTGGAAAGGTACCTTTGGGGTGACATTGCAGTGTTGAACAACGTGATGCTCCCACACCACAGCTGAATGCAGGAGGTGGAGAATGCAGTGTCAGAAATAGCACTGGGGGTTTGGGGGTGTGTGTGCCTCGAAAGAGCTGAACTACAGTTGATCCCGAAGAACAAGATGAATGGCCTGATGGAAGCAAGTAGTGCTATGGGATCTTTAATGACCTTGTGTGATTGAGAACATAGCCCGGATTTGTTGCCTGAAGCTTTATGGTCCATCAAGCTGTAAAATCATGCTTGGTAATTGATACAGTGCTGACTCAAAAGTAGAAGTGCCACAGCCAGGTTCACCCGTGCTGCTTCCCGCAGCCTCCGGCTTCCCTGGGAGCAGGGCTGGCCCAACACCATTTCTCTCGGATCGGAAGATGAGAGGGGGAAAAAAAGGCCAATTGTTTCCTTTTTTTTTGTCTCTAGTCCAGAAGGTACCCCAAAGAATTTACTGTTTTGCTTCAGAGGGAAGGAAAAGCTGCACCTCAAAGGCTGTCAGTGCTCCAGGGGACTCTGAATCAGCAACAGAATCACAATAACTCAGTCTGACCGCTGCTTACCCGCAGTATTGCAATAAGCTATTTCTTTCCTCCTGAAACAAAAGGGAATAGAATTCTCAATCCATAAAAACTGGTAACACTTTAAAATCAGGTTTAAACATTCTTTTGTTTTATTTCTAAAAGGCCACAAATCCTTCTAAACTGAAAAAAATAAACCAAAAAAAACCAAAACAACCCCTTTCCCAACTTCATTATTTAACTTTGGCCGAGGACTGAGATGCAATGAACATTTCCATATGCAATGCACAGGCAATTTTCACAGCTTCCACCCTCCATGAGGCTGTCTCAGTGAAGAGAAAACAACAAAAGGAAGCGATAGATCTTATTACCCATCTAGCAGTTGTTTATTATACACAATTACATGGCTTACTACTGAAATGCTGGAGCTGTGCAGCCTGCAGGAAGCGTGCTCATTAACCCCAGAGCTGGTTTTCTCTTTTTCCATGTTCTTGTCTTAAGTCTCAAGCAAAATACATTATCTTTGTTTACTGAATATTGCTTGGGTTTGTGTTCTGTTGACACCGTGGACAATAATGAAGTAGCATGTTCATTGTATTTGTGATAATCAAAAAGCCCCAAAGGAAAAAAATGAAGCATGGGGGGGTTTTTGCACATTACTCTGGTGTATGGGGTACGTGAAATGCTTGTAGGCTCTGATAGTCCTTTAAGAGTTGCTGAGGAGGTTCCCACAGAGCTGAGAATCCAGAAGTCAATGTGTCAGGGCATTTAATTTTCTTGGAACTTACAGGACTGGGCTGCTAGGCCGAGCAGAATATCGTAGCATCCTGGAATGGTGGGGTTGGGAGGGAGCTCTGGAGAGCAGCGAGTCCAACCCCCCTGCCAGAGCAGGGTCACCCAGGGCAGCCCACACAGGAACAGAGCCAGGGGGGTTGTGTAATACTCTTGTACATCTTTGGTCTTTCAGAAGGGCTTGGCTAGGGGTAAAGACTTTGACTGTTGATGGGTCCTGCCTCTGTTTTCTGCTTCCTAGGAGAGAGTTCAGCAAAGGGGGAGTAATGCAATAAACCTCTCTACGTTCTGGGTCTCTTTCTGAGCTCTGCTGTGCAGCTCGCTGTGCCTCTCCATGCTGCTGCTCTTCTGCCTATAAAATAGGTTAAACCAAAAGTGTTTAGCTCTGCTGCAAACCCCCTTGAGCATTATAGAACTGTGAATTTGTACTTCACGTGTTGCCCATAGTTGGAAAGATTTTTAACTGTCAATCACAGTACAAAGTCAAAACCTCCTGCCATTTTTAGATGGTGGTTGTGAGCACTGGATTAGCTGTGTTTGCTCCACCAGGCTCTGAGCAGGCCTGCACTGAGCGTTGTCAGACTACAGTGAGAAGAGATTTTCAGCTTACCAGTGTACTGGGAACATTGCAAGGATGTTCGGAAGGCTTTTCTGTAACACTGGAAATCTAATGATCTCTTACCTGTATGTTCTAGGGTGGAAGGCAAGCTCCAGCAATCCAGGTGCCGTTTGGAGCAGGCAGGGGGTGGGCAGGCTGCTGGAAGTTGTCCTACAAAAACCACATGACAAAAGGATTTTGCTGCACCTCCCAAATGTTCGTTGTTACCTGTTGGTGCCTGTGATTTGATGAACCTCTGTCGTTGTTACTCATTATAAGAGAGCTTGTCAAATGCTTGAAGCCAGAGCCTGGAAAGCGAATATGTGCCACTCACTTATGCAATACCAAAGATGCTTGCACAGTAAGAAAGCCTATTAAATATTTAAACCCTGTCCTTTCCTCAAAAGCAAAACAGCAGAGATGATTTTCCATGGAATTTAACATTAAACTCTGGCAATTTGTACAGCTGTGCGTATAAATAGTTTGCACATCATCTCCAGAGGCTAAGGTCACCGTGCCTCATCCATTTCAATACCGTAAGTTACATAGCAACAACCTTCCCATTTCTGTTTCCATGTTATTTATTGAAAGGGACTTAAAAATTGGAATGAAGTACCATTGGTTTTTGAGAGATGAATGAATGGAAGTTGAATGTAATATTTTTTCCTTAATCGCTTAATTTTTGTCTTTTCATAGAACAAGAGAGATAATAACAGTCCATCAGCAATGAGGATGGGGTGTCATAAAGCTTTTCCAAGGAAAGAAATCAGAACAGACAACTGCCTGATTTCACTTAATGCAATTTGTTCCATGACTGATTTTCAGACCACTGCTTCATTACCTTATACAAACTTAAACCTGTTTTCCAAGAAGGAAAAGATTCTTATTTGCAATTAGAATTACCCAATTACACACCACTCATGAAAACACCACGCATATTTAGCTCCAACAGATGAAGGCTGACTTTCTAAATGCCAGAGATATATTTCTTCAAACAATAAACACTTAGGAGTTACTACCACGCGAGGAGTCTGTACAAACAAAACACAAGTATCTCAGGATTAGTTCTCGCTCCCCGCGCTTAAACAAATCTGGGACGTTATTAATTTCAGTGCCCGTTCCCTTGGGCAGAATTTCATTTGGTGAACCTCTGTGGAAAACTAGAGATGAGGTGGTTGGTTAAATCAGGTGGATGGAGAAGAGCTGTTCCCTTGTTGCTGAGCAGGGGTTGAGCTGGGGAAGCTCAGTTCCCCTCCATCACTGCTGCCTTTGTATGACCCCGATGCAGCGAGGAGTCCGAGTGTTATGGAATCACATCTGCAGCTTCTCCCCGACACCTACAATCTACTGGGGCTCTATTTCAGGCAGGAATTATATATTGAACAGTGGTATTTTCCATATTGTTAAATTTTGCCCGTATTCATTTCCAGGGAGCTGATATTTGCTTATTTCAGTCTTGGGTGCTTTATGTATTTATTTATCATTTGGCTAGCAGTACTTCTAATTGACTCGCTGCTAATTCAAATGCCTCCTGCTGTGGGTGCATCAGAGGGAATTGGTTGTTTTTGCTGGCTCTCCAACTTGTTAATTGAGAAGCTATTCAATTATAGGTAATATTCTTTTATTGCTAATAAAATATTCTGATATCAACAACATCCCTTATTCTGAAATTAAGTTTGCAGGAATTATAAGAAACTTGAAACTGCTTGACAAAAAGGCTTCAAAAATTAGCCTTACAGAGAAATACTTGAATCAACGTCAGCTTCAGAGAAGTGACAAGTAAATTAATAAAACTCTTATCAGAGTTGCCTCACTATTTATTTACTCTCTCACTTGTGATTGTTTCAAAAGGGACTTTGTAAGGAGGTGAATTTGCTGCAGACGTAGCAGGCTAAAAAAGCAATTCTTCAAACAGGATATCTAAACCGTAGTTAATACTGCTCTTTATCTAATTTGCCAAGATTAGATTATTTTTTTATGCATCAGTTCACAAGCTCATCTCAAGCTCTGGTATTTGTGTGCTTAAGTTATTGAAGAACACTTCTGGTAAATATCAGGTCTCTTGTTATTAATTTGCAAAGCAAGGGTACCTGGAAGCCCAAGTGGAGTCATACTGCACTGTACATAAAGCTGGCAATCGGCTCTCCCAGACTGAAGAGAAATACCAATGACAAGAGGTGGTAGGAAAAAACTAGTTAATGTTAATCCCAGTTTATGTGGGGAATGAAATATCTACAGCAGATTTAAAACTTGACCTGGGGAGCGCCGTGCCCAGTCAGTCTTTGTCCTCACTCATGTCTTCTTGTTCGGGTTGTTTTCCTTTGTTGTGCTACCGATGGAGTGGTTTTTATGTAAGCTACAATATTAGACCAAATCTGGAGCCTGTGAACCCTCTTCTGGGTTACCGGGATGTAGCTGAGGAGTGTTGGTGTTTAATGGCTTTATACTGGTGTGATTTTCTTTGCCGGTGCAGACAGTGTGCTCTGCTGTGGCTAGCCAAGGGGGTCTGCAGGAACATCAAGGGTTGAGGACAGCTCTGAGGCTTACGTCAAAAAAGGCTGAAGTAGATTTATGTTGTTACTGGGCGTCACATCCTCAGCACAAATCAGTGTATCCTCACTGAATTTGGGCAGCTCCTGCTGGTAGTGTCCAGCTGAGGGACAAGAACTATTGTCTCCATTGCAGCTGACACAACCTTAAACCCAACCCACCTATGCCTTTCAGTTATTTTGTGGCTGACTTCATAGGCTCTGTTGCTTTGTGATTTACGTGAGTGGACATGCTTGCATGTTTTTGCACTTAGGTTTGTCACCTCTCTGCGTTTGCCTTAGAAGCAGGTACATACCTGTCCGTGCAAAAAGTAATTTCTGGCTGCTACAAGAGATGAATCCATAGGCTGCCATTTTCTTATTACTGGCTTTTTGGCACAGAGATTGCATCTAAATTTTAATGCCCCAATGCATTCCTTGAAACATTCTGGAGTTATACTATTCTGACCTTTCATCATTTCCTATTTTGATTGGGATGGCTGTTCCACCCTGCTCTGCCTCTCACCGGAGCTGTAAAGCAGTGAAATGAGTAAAATGATTCTAGCAAGTCACAATACAGATGACTGAAAAGGTCAGCATGGCCCTGTCTCACTCTCTGCCTCGTGGAGCACGTCCCACCCGAAGGGGTTGAGAGAAAGGCAGAACCAGCACCTCTATTGATGTCGCAGTTCAGCTGAACAAGTTAAGGATGGGATGGTAAAACCATTCTGAATGTGTTTTATATGGGCTCTGAAGCTTTCAAGAGGCTAAAAACTTGGGAGCTCGCTCATGTTAATGTCCAGTGTCCCTTCAGTGGTGGAAATGAGAGCTGGACTCTTCAGAATCTGAAATGGATAACTGTCTTATGGGCAATAAAATCCAGCCCTAGTGATGGATTTAAAGAGCAACTGTAGCCTGTTTTCCCTTCCTGGGATCTTTTGAGCGAGTTTGTAATTTTCAGCAACCCTTTGCAGTTCACCTTTAAATTGCTCTTTTTTTGAGTGTGCCTAGTGAAAGAACTTTGAAAGCTTCCCGTGGGAGAGTATTCCACGAGCTTAGGGAACTCATCTTCCTACCAACTCCCCATCTTACATGTTTGGTATGGAGCTTTCCCTCCGTTGTAACTTGTATGTTACATTTCCCAAAATCTTGCTGGGTGTTTCTTACTGACAAGTATCTTTAGTATGGTTTAAGTGTACAACATAAATTAAGCATGGGTACAGTTAGATTTAGGCTTCTAATTACTTAAATCTTCTTTGAAAATGAGATTTGGGAGTTTTGGAAATTGTACTGCATGGCTTAGGGTTCCTCAAACCGGTGAGGATTTGAGATGTTGACCTATCTTTTCAGGACTATAGAAATGTAACACCTCTGAAATCTGACCTGTGGGTTTTCCTGGAAAAGATGAAGCAATTGTCCGTGTTCGCCAGCAGGATCTGACTCTGAACTGGCCTCCTGGGAAGTTAGTCACATGGCGAGAGGGAAGGAATGAGAATCAATCCACAGAGTCCAGTATGTGCCACTTCCTTCCTCCCTCCTAAAATAGGTTTCAATTTTTCTTCAGGTGTCTCCACAAAATGGCTTCATGAGTACAGGATTCAGAACCGAGTGGCGAATCAATGCGGAGTTAAACTCCTACTTGATTATTTCCATTCCTACCTAAGCAAGTTCGTGCTTTGTTGGTTGATTTCAAATGCCAGTATATTATCTATTTGTGTCTCTTCATTCTCTCCCCCAAAGGCAAAAGATGTTCACAGCAACAACAAAAGGGAAGAGAAGTATGAAAAGATTAGTTTGATCAAAGGAATATCATGTCACACCAGCAGATTGATTTTCCTTTCCTCCTGGACTGCCATGCCCCTTCTCTCGCTGCTGGCCGCGAGGCTGCTGCCGAGCTCACTTCCTTGTGCCTCGCCATGCCTCACATGTATGTCTTCTGATTATGACTTATCTCCTTTTAATATCACACAAACAAGGCTCTGGCATGTCCCAGGCGCTGGGTCTGACCTGTTCATTCTGCGACAGAGAGGTGGTTGTTGGGTTACCACATTTCCCTTGCAGGGGGGAGTCTTGGGACAGGACGTGCAGTCTCCTCTCTGCTGTCCTGGGTTGTTAAGAATGAACAACAGGTACTGGAAAGAAAAATCTTAATGTTTAAAGACACACCAGTGGAAGGCTGGATGTCTTTTTGTGTTCACACTACCGCTGAATCTTAACGTGTGATTTGCTCCTGCTGTGCCCCAGAGTGCAGGCTGGAGTTTTGATGGACAGAGAGAAACATAAAGCAATAATATTTTTACACTTGGTATCAAATCACCTTTTGTTTAATGGGGATAAAGAAACAATCCAGTTTTAATAATGCCAGATCACTCTGCCCAAATGAAATGGGAACAGGAGATGAGAGTCTAGTAAACAGTGTTGCCTGCCAGCAGGAAAACAGATTTTAATTCTATAAATCACAAAAGGAAATTGCTAAGGCTATATCTCATACAATTAAGCCAATTTAAGCCTGACTATTAGGCAAAAAAAGAGATTACTCAAACTGTGGCATTTCAGTGCAGAGTTCTGTGACAGTGTTGGATTCACACGCCCAAGTTCAGTCTTTGGAGGCCTCTCTTTCAATCGCCTTGTACCCAGGGCTGCTGGAAGCAGCTGCAGTTCCATCAGATTCAATGCTGACTTGACACCAGAGATATTTTGCTCCAGAATTCTCACAGAGCCAGCCTGCCTCATACGATATCAGGGTCATCCCTCTTTTACTACCACATAGACAAGAATACATTTCTGGGATTCGAAGATGAGGTAAGGTACCTCCCAAGCCAGGTACAGAAGCATCTTTTCCAATATATCACCTGACTTATTTGCCTTTCTTTATGAATAATTCAAGGTTAAATCTCCTGCTTGCTGTTTGCTCCTAGGGTAGTTCCAGAAAATTTGACCTGTTCCACTTTGACTCTGGATTGCAGGCTGATGTGGTAGCAAATACTTTGGCATGTATTGGAACACTGTCGCTTTTGGCCGGGAATCAGGTGTGGTTCTCTGCTCATTGGCATTTTGAAGGACACTTCAGTTTGATGTATTTTAAATCTCTAGTAAAATATTCTGGTTTTCATTTTAGAAGATCACTTTTGACTTCCCTCTGCCCCTCTAGTAAATAGTACTTTCTGTGAGGGACCCGTGTAATCACGGGTATTAGAGATAATGCAAACAGCAGTCATCTTTTGTCTAGACAGTCCTGCAGATTTCCTGTTCTGAATCAATTCACAGATCGTAAACCCGTGAGGTTATGTTATCATTTATTCTGACTTGCCGTGGAACACAACCTAGAGTAGCATCTCTTGATTCCTGTCTCTTATTCAGTGGCCTCTGGTAGAATTTAAAAGGATATTTTAGAAAAATAAATGATCTTGATCTAAAAATCTCAGGATCATGCAATTTACTGCTGCTTCCATTGATTACTTATTCTCAGTGTTAGAGAACTCAACCTGGGTTTTATTTTAATTATGTCTTCAGTTTGGGTTTTTACCCCCATATCTTTTCTGCCATCAGGGTCTTTAGCAAATTGCATTGACTGGCAGACTATTAAATACTAAAAAAAGAGCTATAATAAGTTTTATCTCTTTTCCCTGGCTCCAGTCAGCTGCCACAAGCTGCTGCCATAACCAGGAGCTGCATTTACACGATCCCTGAGTAGGCTCTCTTGAAGAAAGTCTCTCTTTTTTTTTTTTTGTTTTGCTAAGAAGAAAATAAATTAAAAAAAGTCGCCGGTATTTGTGAGCTGCCTTTGCAATATGCTCCACAGCTTGAACTCCTCGTGTCTAACAGCTGAATTTCCAATCTTTAAAAGCAAACATTCTCTGCAGCAATATGGCTTGTGTTATCAAAATGGTAACGCAGTATAGGTGGGGATTTGTTGGTGGTGGTTAGGCTGCTGGATAATAAACAGCCATTTTTATTAAAAAAAAAAAGGAAAAAAGAAAAGGGGAGAATAAATTGTATAGGTGATTTTAACAGATTGATTTTATCAGCTCTCCACTGGAGCTTCAATAGCTCTCTGAGCGGCTGCACTATAGGGAGCACTGCAAAGAGATTGAGTAGCAACGGTTTCGTTTCCTGGAGCAATCAAGTGAAAGCTCTGGGTGACCCGATATTAAAAAAACCCAATAGATACAAACATGAAAACGTTTGTTAAATTGTTGTTGCACATATTAGAAAAGTTCAAAGAATAAGGTTTTTCAAATTGCAGTCTTTTTGTTGTTTAGTCCTGATAGGTTATGAAGAGTACAATGCCATAGCTGCAGACCCTGTTGTGATGCAGGTGGTGTAATCCGGGACTAAATAAGAATAAACAGCACTTGTTAAAGAGCCTTTTGCTGCTTCACTGTGGTCTGTTCTGAAGAAAATACTGCGTGTAACAATATTTCATACTCCTGTGAAAGTTAAGGCATTTTCCAGGGTAAGAGAAGGATTATTATCTGTGTAGTGATGATGGGGAAGCTCAGAAACAGATCCTGACACTGATAATACCCTTTCACCTGTTGAGAGCCAGTGCAGTTTAGTGTCTCCTGCTTGTGCAGTGGTGTTAGACTGGTCCAGCGATGCCAACCTCCAGGATAAAATGGGGAAGAGTCAGGTGAAAACCTTGGTCTGTTCTCCCTGCTGATCAGTAGAGAACTCCCAGCGTGTTTCACTGTGCTCCCAGCCACTGTAGTCCCATGACTTCTGTTCTTATCTCCTGCTTCAGTCCCTGAAGATGATGAACCCACGTAAGGAGGGCCTTAAACTGATGTTCTTGAATCATTACAAAGCTTAGTGCAGATTTGTTTTCTGTATCAGCTGATTCATTACTGAGTTTGATTTTTTTTTTGGAGGGGCCACCCTTTGTTGGAGTTTTCTTAAACGCTTTTAAGTAAAATTGATGTTATTTTTTTCATCATAACTGCAAGGGTGAGATCCAGGAGTTAAGAGCTGAAACTGTATCCTGGGCTGCAGGAGCACTGTCTGACACTGCTGGTTTGCAGCAAGCAGTTCCTGTAGGAATGCTGGATTCTTTTCGGAATCCTCAGACAGGATTGTCTGGTTCCATGCTGTGAGCTTTCCGATTCACTTCAAAACAAATCCCATCACTGGGCTTAGAAATTCGTGGCGGTGTATTTACCCTCTCAGGGTCTTCATCCTGATGGAGATTAGCGACTCCACACTGAATGTCGTGTTCTGACTCAGAGCATATTCAGAGTCAGTTCAGATACGTGTCATCCCAAGGCATTCTGAGAGGAACCCAAAACACTGATACTTGTTCACATGCCATCTGGCCTATAGCAAAATCAGCTGTCCTTTTTTCCTTTTGACTTTCTGCCTCTTAAAATGACCATACAGCTACAAATCTTCCTGGAAGACCTGCACTGAAGCAGTCAAGCTTGTGAAATGTTTCAAGAGATTTACTTCACTGAAAGTGTTTTGGTTTCCAGAACCTTTAGAACTCCCAGAACTGTAGGGCTTAGAGCCCCCCAGTGTCAGGATCTGTACATACATGCAGGGATAGTCCATGTTTCAAAGGACTAAATACTCTTAAGTAGACCCCAGGGAAAAACAAACGCAGGCAGAAAGCGTAATACCTGATAATGTGTCTGTAAGCTTAGACTAGGAATGCATTGCCAGAATTAACATGTTTTCTAATGAGCTTTCAGAGGGTTATAATTACTGGGGTAGCCATCCACCCGATCAGTACCAAGGTATGGATTGCAATATTAGGAACTCGGAAGCAGCATTTCGAGTTACAGATTTCAAGTGAAGAACAAGCCGACAGTCCCCAGGAGGGTATTTGTTCTTATGCTGGCTGAAAAATTAGCTTCCTTTTAGAAGGCAGCCTACCAGAGCTTGTACAATTTGTTTATCCCCACGAAGAGCAGCATTCATCAGCATCACTGAAATTAATATTATTCTTAAAGTATTTTGTTTTACTTTGCCTTTTTTTTTAAGTTGGCATAAAATTATTGTAAGCTACACTTTTAAGATACATTTTCTTTTCCATCTAGTTTGAAATAATAACGAATATTCCACGGAGCCCTTGATAACAGCTCCTGTTAGGCCCAAAGATCAGTCAAGCAAAAAGTACATTGTAATAAGGTCACAATGCTGTAAATTACCAGGTTCTCATCCTTGCGTACATCTCACGGTGGGCCAGGAGGGTTTCACTTCATTAAATGTGAGAAGTCACAACTCATACTAAATCATGCCACAGCATCTGAATCATTAAATAGGGCATATAAGAAATTGCACCACATGGGGATGTGCTGCTCCTTTCTTCTTAACCTCTTCTTTGCTGTCAGCTCATTCCCCTCTGACTTGGGACAGATTTCAAAGTAGCAGCCCAAATTTATGGGAATCTTGAGCTTAGAGCTTAGACCATGTTCCTGTTCCAGCTGCACGAGCCTTATGAGCTTACAGTTTCCATTGGTGTTGTCTTGTTACAAGAGATTGTCCTGCAGACAAGCATTACTCTAAGAACACATGTTCCTTTCCTAGCAAACCACCCACCAACTTGCGTTTTGGATCCTTTTTGCATTCTGTGTGTTTCTGGTCGTCATGTTCTGCCATCCATCATCTTAACCTGCACTCCAGCCTATGTATATGATGGCACAGACCTACTGTTCAGAACTGTAAGCCTGCACTGTGCCATGGACCTCCCCAGTGAGAGCGACAGCCCATAAATATTAGCTGAAGAAGATCTATTAGGTCATTGCAAAAGTTCACTGTCTGTGGGCAGCAAAATATTTTTCTCAGCCCTGATCCTCTTTAAAAGGTTTTTTGCAGTGCTGGTTTTATTCTGTGGCCTCTTCTCCAAGGATCATCATCTGGCTGTGGTTGGATATGGCTTGCTTCATGATTTCATCCTGTCTAGCACTTCTACCTCGGTGTGTTCTGTGATCCTTACAAAGAGAACTACTATCAGTTCATGTGTTATCCATCAGCTTCTGCCTTGGAGAGTTAATTCTGGATAGGTGGAAGGCTGATCATTTAACTCCCTTGTATAGAAGTAAATGAGACAAAGAAAGGTCTTGGGGTTTATTACTTTAGCAGATCATCACATCCTCAACCTTAAATGCCCTTAGTTTTGCTTGTGAAGTGGCTGGTTTTGTTTTTTTCTTTTCATTTTAACTCACATTAATGCCTCCCCTTTTTAACTGTTGCTGGTGTATTTGTGTTCTTGACTCTGCACTTCACATGCAGCTTATATTGGCCTCCCTTCCTGAGCAGAGCCTCTGTGCCCAGCCGTAGCAGCGGAGTGAAGCTGCAGTCCTGGGGCACTTGGGTATTGGCAGCAGCTCAAGTTGGTGAGAAGCACAGGACCTCGTGTCCTGTGAATGTCTCCAAATCTGCTGTCCACAGGCAAAGACCTCGACCTTGCTTCTCTGTGCCTTTGTCTTTGCCTTTTATCTGTTGTCTATTTGCTCTTGCAGCTTTTGGGCTAGGGAAACATTCTTACACGTTCATACAGCCCTTACCCAGAGTAAAAACCTCAGTAAACTTCAGGCTCCCGTGTGCTGCCGGAGCATCAACAGCAGCTGCTTAAAAGACACCAAACCTCTCGAGTACCCATTATCATTGAATAAGATTTGAGAGGGCCCAGCAGAGGGGAAGTGCAGGGGCTGTGCTCTTCTCTATCTGCTGGTGGAGAGAGGATTTGACTTAGATGATAGTCCCTCAACTGCCTGAAGGCTGGGATTTTGAAGCCAGCAGCAGTGCTGCTCCTTGGCAGGAGAGCCTTCCCCTTCCATCATGTCTGCAAAGCTTGGTCTGTTGCAG
Organism: Chloroceryle amazona; assembly: GCA_027560015.1. Classification (NCBI taxonomy): domain Eukaryota; kingdom Metazoa; phylum Chordata; class Aves; order Coraciiformes; family Cerylidae; genus Chloroceryle; species Chloroceryle amazona. The sequence continues at coordinate 1,506 of JANHFX010010315.1, read as the reverse complement.
CCTCCAAAATTAAATCAAAGGCCCGTGCCTGCTGCTGCATTCAACTTCTTCTGAATATTTATAGATGATTCTGTAGGACTTCCAGAGGCCTCCACTGAAGGGCAGCCACAACATAGAGGTGTTTGACTGCTGGTATGCAGCTGACAGTGCAGCGGCTCTGACCTTTGAGTCACACCTTGCGAGCTTTATCGTAGAGCTTGATTAGAATTATTTAGGTTTGTATACAGCCAGTGAAGGCTGGTGCTCATTGTAAATGAGTGAAGTGAAAAATCAGCTTGATTTTTTTGTTTTTGCAGTAGCCATAGGCACAGAAAACCCATCTGTTCTTTGTCAGCATTGTTAGTGTGGTTATTTCTGTTGTCCTGGTGTCCATATCATACCCTGGAAATGGATTGGGAGGCTGGACATTCAGATTTAATATCTTAATAAAACAAGTCTGGGGATTTTTAAAGCCATTAACCTTCTCACTAAAAACTTACACCTTCCCAAAATAAGTTTGTGCTTTATTTATAGTATCCATGCTCAAAATTTCCAAGCAGTACTGGCACAATGTGCCAAAGATCAAATGCCAGTGGTTTTTTTGAAGGGGAGAGGAGGGGTGTGTATTTGTCATCTGAATTTATCTAACTTCACCATTCAGCTTCTGCACTGCCTTGTGCCTTTTCCAACTGCTACCCTGTTTCTGTGCTCCACGCTCAATAGTGTCACCCCTTAAGTGCTTTGTAAGAACCTTCTCTTTGAGCTAAAACTTTAAAGAAAATGTAAGAGCAAATTTTGGTGGGAGAGTTCTTTAAGCTACTTGTTGTTGTTTTAATGATTAGTGTTATTTTGATTGGTTATTTTAAATATTGTTCCCAAATGCAGAGGAGATGATAGAAAAACATGCTGCTGTTAGCAATCCAAACTTTGATTTTGGCTCATAAATCATCTGTGGTTGGAACAGAGAAAGCAGGTAATAGGATTCATCAAGTTTTGCTGACTTTAATAATAAAAGCTGCCACCCCAAAGAAATAAAATACATTCAGTATGCAAAGGGAATAAAAATATGAACTCATCTTGGCTAATGGCTCTGAGAAGTAATATAAAGATGTGCATAGATTATTCTGAACCTTAAAAAAAAAAGAGAGATGCTTCCAATTTGCATAAAATGTTAATGGTAATCTTAGGGGTAAGAGATTTACTTTGAAACATAGGGATCATTACAGGGAGTTGTTGAAGTGGAGTCTTTGTCCTTGAATGTTTTCTTTGGAGTTCCATTAAACATGCCAGACAATACCTTTGCACTTCAGTTCTGCTGAGCTTAGCTTGTGTGTAGATCATCAAAACCCTCAAACCTGCCTTTTTGGGTGGAACTACCTTAAGTAGGAAAAAAGAAAGCATGTGAGTAGAAGGAGATATGGAGCATCATAGAATCCTAGACTGGTGGAGTTGGGAGGGAGCTCTGGAGAGCAGCGAGTCCAACCCCCCTGCCAGAGCAGGGTCACCCAGGGCACCCCCCACGGGAAC